>JANTCA010013135.1:0-26474 GCA_024741275.1 Chironex yamaguchii | reverse complement strand
ATTTTCATTCCCTCAACTACATTTTCTAAACTCAACACATCTTTGGTATTACAATGACTTAAGATTTCATGCCATTGTTTCAAAGTACCAGAACCTATATAATTGACATGCTCACGCTTACATATATCAAGATAAAACAACCTTCCAGATCTCTGGATACTAAACTTGGTACTGTCCTTGCACACCAGCTCCGCCCATTTTGGTTCGAATTTCACACTTCCACCTTTCTCTGTTGCTGCTTGAACCGAAAAGATATCTTGTGGATAAGATGGAATGTACAATACATCCTTGAGCGTAACATCCACTGCTTTTCCTTTCTCTGTCATCATGCACACTTGGACATCTTCTTTCCCTTGTGCAACATTGTTTGATCTTGTTCCATCTGCCAGCTCAATGAAATGATTTTCTGGCCTGAAGCTTGCATCAAAGCTTGTGAACTTTGACTGGTCAGTAATGATGTGCGATGTGGCACCACAGTCCATTAACAATCTGCCATGCATAATGTCACCATTCACAGCCTGACTTGCCTTTAAAACATAAGAATGTTCTTTTTTTGCAACTTCGACATGGCTAACTTTGTCATTTTATAATTTACGACATGAACTGTCATCATGTGTGCTGTTTTGACATTTTGTACACCGGCGCTTCGACTTTCTACGATCTCGTGCAACATGTCCACGACAAACTCTTATCGTCCAGAAACTGTATTTATTCTTCGTATGCCTCCTCGTTTTTCTCTGCAAAGTTTTCAGCTGCTTCATCCGTGTCTCCAGTAATAAAGCCCTTCAATTTTCTTAAATGCATATATCCGAGGTATTTAACTTCCCGTTGTTCGTATTTCTGCTCATCTCCATCGAACAGTAGCCGTGCTCTGGGCCCATAACCTGTAGGGTTATGTATCCCATAACCTGTAGGGTTATGTATTGATGTCAAGATGGAGGAATACAAGAGAATCACTCGCGTTTTTAGTGTTTTACAAGTTTCATTTTAATAATGAGACGATCATAATGTTGCATACAGTTGCACAAAAACGGAAGATCAAGGGACAAGACAAACCACTTGATGGCGTAATATTACAAAGTACTAAAATATGGACCAGCTCAAAAATGAAATTACACAACGAACAGAGAAAAAGTCTTCATATTGACGGGGGAAGTTAATTGTTCTTTTAATTCTGTCTCCTTCACAGAATTTATTAAGACCCCCTCAGTCAAAGTGTTAAATCCGTTATGTTACTTATATGGCAAATTTTGTGTTTTGTTGTTTCTAAAAGATACCATGACATTGCATTCATACTTTTAACTGTTCGCTTTTGATTGTAAATAACTACATATGAAAAGGTTATCATGAGTGGTCGCAAGAGGTAAGGATACATCAAGCATGATAATCAGGAAGATTTCCCACCACCCCTGGTTAATTAAACCACACCCCTCGTTTATTGCTTTCTAGCATATTTCCCAGCCCTCAACTATTAACCCCCTTGTATTAAGCACGCAAAGGCAAGAATTTTTTATTGCTTTGCTTGTCGTTTGATTGTTTCAAATACTTTCACTGGTACGTTTGTTTACATCGCAGCTTCTTGCCAAACTTGTGCTACCATCTTTGTTTCCCATGATTGACGTATTGTTCTCCATTCCAACCAGGGAGCTGTTATAAATAATACCTTTATGTGTGTGATTCCAATATTATAGCCTAAACCCGTGTGGCTGCTACAGATTGTATCTGAGGCTATTATGAATCAGCCTCAGAATCGACATAATAGTAAATTACAATGAGGTATAAGGAAGGCTTTCCTTATAACTTGTCGCTAAACTATGATGTAACCTTGGTGTAACATTTGTGTTTTTATGGAAGTAAGACTAGAAGTAAGACGCTTTTCGTACTTAACAAAGACTTATGACACGTCACTCACTGCTATTTTAGATCCTTCCTGATCGCGTTTTCGGGCTGACGACAGCAACATGGATTGTCATGGATAGAATAAAAGTCATAGCCGTCTTTTTGTTTGTGATAGGTGAGATCATTTGTCAATGTTAAGTGCTTTTTGAATTCTAGATGGATTCGAGACTTTTTCCCATGTCTGAAATTTTGAATGAAAATTTCATTATTATGAACGTCTATTATTCCAGGACCGGTCTGTAGGATTGACGATCATTAGGCCATACTGAGGAAATGGCAGCTGCAAGCACGATATAATCCGTTAAAAACATCAATAACAGTGAAAAATACAATGTATTAATATTAGAGACAACTGTAACGACAAAAAACATCAGAGTTAACAGATTTGCTCGGAAACGAAATATTGTTTATAAGTTCTTCATTTCACAATCATTGTTCTTCTTGATCCTTACCAGGGTGCATTCCATGTTGATCCTACGCCGAGTATTTTTTTTGGTACTCTAAAATTGCGCCATAAATTATGTGAACTTAAAAAGGGGGGTCCAGCAGCATGTCGACGTTCCTGGGCAAAATATTCTCGGTGTCCGTCTTTTAAGATTTAACACAGTCAATTGAATTAACAAGAAGTTTGGATATTAACTTTATTCATATTTGCCTTTATTCTAAACCATCTGTAATAGTCTTAGTACTGTATTATTACTCTTTGAAGGAAAATCAACATTGCAACCCATAAGGGGCAAGTAAGTTGCATAAGTTGCAAAAAGTTTTGTCTTGTATTAAATAATGTGGTACAGGAAAGCTAACATATTAATTTACAGTTCTGATTTCCAAGTGAGAAAAACAAAATTTGAATACATCAAGCTTTGAGACTGCTGGATAACCCATGAAAAGGGTACTCTTGAACATATGTGTCCCTTGGGGCATTGCCATAGTTGTCCATTCCAGGGACATTCTGCCAAACATTGGTGGCATTAAAAGCAAAAATCTGGGATTCAGTCAACATTTCTTTGTATAAAGCTGCAAATGGTTACATTGTTACCACCAAAAGCGTGTGATTGGATCATTTCTTTAAGAGTCCTGTCTGGTGGTAGGGTTAACTTCAAAGAATTGCAGTACATCCTTGTACAAACATAGCTCACAGAAAAACAAATCAATTAAATTAATGAAGTATAAGATATGAGTAGCTTATTTATACCAGAGTACCTTCCAATTGTCAGACAGGAAAGGGCAATGGCTTTTATCACTATCAATTGGATCAATTACTTGACATGACATAACCTTTACTGCTACTGCAAAAACATGTTCTGTCTGTGTGGCCACAGTTTCTCATCTGATCTAAAAAGCAATAAAACTGCAAGGCATTGTAAAAGTAGTACAACATTCTTCAGTTTAAAAGACATGTTTCGACTATAATTCAATCATCTTCAGTTACAAGTAAGTCTAAGTGACTGTAATTTATATTGTGCGTTATAGCAGTAAAACAAAATAGGTTAACAATTGTATAAAAGATCCTATTCAAATTAAAAGTTGTTGTTAAAGATATGTAGCATGAAATTGTTGAGTACAATAAAAACGAAACCATGCAATAAAAATCAAGCCTAAACACAATAAAAACCATCGAAATATATAGAAAAGAACCTTTTATTACATTAAAAGAATCTTAATACAATAGAAGCAAGCTTATTTACAATAAAAGGGTAAAAAATTCAGACCTAAGTGCCTGCCTAAGGCTAGAAAGAAAGAGTTATATTAACATGATAAAGCTGTTTATTAAGAGAACGCTTTTCCCACTGTATATGAATAACCTCCTTTATTTTGAGGTGGTATGATGATGTACTGGAGTCCAAAATGCTAAAGGTTTCCTCAGTGCAAGCATTCTTAGTGTTGTGAGCCTTTTAAATGTTTAAAAATGTGTGAGTTTTTTGTCCTGTGTCAAATGTTCACGGACCTGTGTTGAAAAATGCCAGCAAGTTTCACGGACGTTGCACGAATTACAGCCTGCACATGGAAATTTGTATACAACATGAGAAGGTAGAATTTTAGGAACAGAATCCTTTGCGCAAAATAAATTTGCAGCCTTAAAGGAAGTGAAAATCAACACTCTTTGCAGTTTGTCTTAATAAGGTTATTGATTCTTCTCTTTGCAATCAAAGAGAAGGCACCTACATATGGTAGCTTAAAATGAAAGGTGTTACTATCCCTGGGCAGCCTTGTTTGACCAGTAATGGTACAGTTGGAGCCTATAGGATCACTATTACAAGCCTTGTTGAGATGTATTGTTGTTTTCTTGCAGTCACTTTGACTTACTTGTAACTGAAGATGACTGAAGTTCAGTTGAAACATGCCTTTTAAACTGAAGAATGTATTATTTTTACAATGCCTTGCAGATATATTGCTTTTTAGATCATTTGGAAATTTGACTCACGACTTAGCAATCATATATGGAAGTAGGTTGCCACTTTGCGACTTACGTAAAATGGGAGAAGACCTCCATCAAGTCACAAAAGTCTATGCTGGATTTGAATTTTCTATGCAATTGTCAGTTGTTTAATGTCTTTCCTTAATTTATCTGTTATTCACTGCCTAATACAAGCATGGAAAATGCCATAGCTATTAGAAGACGTTTGCTAAGAAGTGCAATCAGGAAATGCACCAAGGAATATAAGAAACTGGAAATGGGAAGGAAAAGAATCCTGAACCACATAGGTCTCATTTTAAGTGGCTTGATTTTCACATTTTGACTTCATTCAAATGTGGAGAAAAAGCTCTAAAGTAAAAACCCACAGAAAGAAGCTGGACTACCTTACTGGGAATGCAGTTTGTTTTTTTACTTCTTCAGAGATAATGGAACATATTATACCATATATCCAAAGGGATCCCAACCTGCCAGAACTTATGGTCTTCCTATGGTTTCATGCACAAGATTCACACACCAAACACCCCTCCTCCTTTCCGACCAATCTTATCTTCCGTAAATACATTTAATTACAAGCTTGCTAAATTTCTTTGTTGTCTATTACAACCACATATTCCTCTCAATTATTGTGCCAAGGATAGTTTCACATTTGTCAGGGAGGTTAATAGTTTATACGAACACAACAAGTTTAATGTTTCCTACAATGTTGAAAGTTTATTCACCAATGTACCTCTTCAAGAGTTGATCTTGCAGTTCAGTATATCCTTTGTGGTAACCCTGATATCAAAATTGGTAGGTCGGAACTCAGACAGTTCATTTTTGCAACAGAACAATCCCATTTTTTATTCAAAGGGACATTTTATAATCAGATTGATGGTGTAGCTATGGGTTCACCACTTGCCACTGTTCTTGCCAATTTGTCATGAAAAGATATGGCTTGATAGGTGTCAAGGTCCAAAAGTTTTATTTCAAAGATGTTACATAGATGACACATTTTGTTTGTTTAAGACAAGAAATGATGCTTTTCCTTTTTCAGATTACCTTAACACTAGACATACAATTTAGTTGATATTTGACGTACTTATTGATGACACTAATCCATAGACTACATACACTACTGTTTACCATAAAACGACCTACACTGGCTTACTCACTAACTACTTTAGGTTTTTCCCTTTACTTACAAGATAGGGCTAGTTCGTACTCTCGTAGATAGGGCTTACAAGAGCAATGACACTTGGTTAGGTTTCCACAATGACATCAAAAAACTAACTTTCATTTTATTTAAAAATGTTTTTCCAGGGAATATCATTGATAGAGTTATAAGACAATATATCAACAAGGCTTGTAATAGTGATCCTACAGGCCCCATCTGTACCATTAGTGGTCAAACAATTATTAACTTGAGTGTACCATTAAGTTGATTTTTACTTCTTTTAAATTTATTTTGTGTGAAGGATTCCCTCCTCAAAAGTCTATGTTCTTGTGTTGTATACAAATTTTCATGTCCAGGGTGTAATTCCAGATACGTCTGTGAAACTTGTTGGCATTTTTCAACACAGGTCGGTGAAATTTGCCATGGGACAAAAATCTCACACATTTTTAAACATTTAAAACGCTCACAACACTAAGAATGCCTGTTTTGACAAGAATGACAAGTTTTGATTTGAATAGGATGTTTTATACAATTGTTCATCTATTTTTTATGCTATAGCGTAGAATTTAAATTTTTGCAATTTCTCATCTCCATCAATGTAAGTTTTAATCCCATCCTTGATAAGATCTTTGCAGTTTTGCAGTGAATGCAAGGACCATTGCAATTTTGTTCTTCTAGCCAGTGTCTCGTTTGATTGCCCACTTAACTGTTGTTGTGATCTCATTGAGCTGTGAGAGCTTTGAGCTATTTCATCATGCCCTCCCTTTACCAAAAGAATGTCAATAATAGCTCAAGATGGCTTGTTTGTGTTGTGGTAGATTTCTTTATCGTTATATAATGATTGATACATTCACTGTTTATGTAAGCAAACTTTTGTAATTTTTCTATTAGAAAAACCTCTTTTAAACTGACAATCTAATGTTTTGCTTTCTTCTTCTTGAAACACTTCAAGATTTTTATCTTGATTAGGTAAATTAACATTGTTTTGTGTCATTATGAACCTTTCTGTAAACTTGTCATTCCAGATAGCTGCTTTAGGAACACTTTTTATTCTTGACATGTAAAGATGTGCCATTTTTGAATCATCCCAAAATTCATCCCTGATCACGATTAGCAATATGTGCTTACATTTTTCCACTCAATATAATAAATAATGAGTAACAAAATCAAATTTTTATACAGAATAATCTATTAGAGCAAAAATGCACTGTTATCACTAGAGTCCTGTTCCTATAATTGAAAGAAAAGTAAAATTTTATGACAAAATCATTAAAAAAATAGTTTGAGCCTATTTACAATTATTTTCTAATGCCTTCCTAAATAAAGTTCTATATTTTATACTCCTAACTTCAGGGGGTAGTGCATTAAAAGCCTTAGTAGCAAGAAAATAAGAACCCTTATGTGTCTCAAGCTTCACTGTCGGTAACTTTACTTAATTCTGATTGTTTCATGTTGCATACGTGTGGTCCATTTTCACAAAATACTTTTCAAACAGCTCACAGATGTTATTGTGTAGACAATTGAATACTATAGTACATCGTCTATTTTTAATCAGGCGAGATACTGATGGAATTCGTATTTCCATATTTTTCCAAGTTTTGATGCAATAATTATGTTCTTTCCTCTATTTCGATGCTTCTGATCTTTTGTAACCTAGGTAATCCCAGTGACAAAGTACTGCTATATGTAACAATTGGCAATATCATCATTCTGTACAATGGACACAACCTACCTTTAACTTTTTTCGTTATCATTGGGGTGTGTTTACTTATATAGTAATGCAATTTTTCTTTAAGATGCTTCCATGCAACCTCTGTACTCCAAGAGTCAAAAATGTTGCTAAAATTCTCTGATTTGAGGTCTTCACACAATAGTTTTGGGTCATAATTTGTGTAGTTGCGACGTGTGATTTATTTTGGTCTGTGCTTGATGGAGTGAAGCTTTCACATGCATCCAAGTAGCTCATGGTCACTAAGATCAACGGGTATGACTTTCATCAATGTATTTTCTCAGGTTCGTTGGTGTAAAAGAACATCAATTAGTGTTGTGGTTTGTTATTCTCGTGGGAGATTTTATCAGTTGTTTTAGTCTATTATTCGAAATAATAGATTTGTCCTCTTTGTGTTATGATCTCTCTAGATAATTGCAATTCATATCACCTATTAGAATGCATTCGTTTTTTTCAGCCATACTGGTTTCCAGCATGTCAATCAATTTTCCCTCAAAATTTTCTGTTAGATAATTTGAAGAATTGGGGGATCTGTGAAAATGATCTCAATCCAAATGCACTCCAAATCCTTCCATTCCAGATGCCTCCTTTGATAGGGGATGTTTTCCAATACATAAAAAGATACTCCACCGCTCTCTCCAGTTTCCCTGTACTTAATTTCACATTTGTAGCCAGGAATTTGGAGATGTGGATTACCATCAGATGTTGTATGTGTTTCACTTAGTGCAAACATGGATGGTTAAAAAATTATCCTATAATTTAGAAATGAAATGTTTGTGACACAGAAGGTGTCAGATATTTTGATGCAGAGTTTTTAAACTGTTTTGAGAGTAATTCAGGTAGTTCATGTTGAATTTAAGGTCTGTCGGCTTGACATCAGCGATGTTTTTGTATGTCTTGTTCATCGTGTCATGATCATCCACCTTTAAACTTAAATTCTCGATCTTAGTCATTATGACATCCATGTCTATGGTGCTGCTCTCCTATGTTGCATGTAACTTTTCATTTCTAAAAATAAAAGTGTACTCTGAGCATTCATTCCTGATATTTTTGGCCCCTCCAATGTTTCTTTGTCACTTGACTCTGCCATCAACTGAGGATCATTGCTGGATGCTTCCAGGGTTTCCAGGGGCTCTATGACTGGTAGGCTCCATGAAGTCAATTTCCTCACTTTCGGTATTTAAGGTCATCAAGGTTTTCTTGGTAACTTGGCTCAGCTAATTCTAGAATTTTTTGCTTTTAGCTGCTGTAGTGCTTTGTACTGGGTCTTTTAAAATGACATTTGATCAAGTAGTATTCGTGTTTTTTTCTTCAGTTGTAGTGACTTCTCATACTTTCTGTTTTGCATATTTTAACTTCAATAACCTTACTTCTTTTGCAGCTGTTGGAACAGTTGTGCATAATTTCGATCCAGGAACGTTGTGCCATCTATTTTTATGATCTTCAACAGTTGAATAATCTGTTCTGTATATAGATGTATATCTTTCATCCCTTTTTCCTTTCAAATGTGGTTCAAAACATTGCAAGCAAGTGAAGCTGCCCTTTTCTGATTATATTTTTTGTCTCATTTCAGGAATGACCACTTTGCTAGTACTTGCACATCCTTTTGCCCAATCCCAAATCACTTATTTCTTTTCTATACTTTGCTGATGACTTTGTTTCTGCCGATCATCTGAAACATGTAAATTGTGAAGTGACAGTCAAAAAGTGTATACAGCTGGACAAAATAGCAATAAGATTGCAAATTTGCAGCTAAGGTAACACCACTGAATGTCTTAACATTTATTGCAAAAAGACAAAAGAAGATAGTAGGGTCGTTAATTTTTTAACATATAGTGCAGATACTCACTAAAAGTGATCCCTTTTTTTCCTGGGTAATTTAAAGATAGTATTGCTAATTTTTGCCCAAATGACCATATGTGATTGAATGAATATCAGTTTTTGCTTAGCCAACTTTTCATTCCTTACAAAAATATAAGTGATTAAGAAGCCATAGAAGTGAAGGCATCTGAAATTGAAATAATTGATATATTTATTATGAAAACAAAAATAGAGAAAGCTCTCTGGCCCTCCTTTACATTAATTGGCTCTAGGGACCATTCAAAAGTATGTATGCTCAACATTAATCAATTTTGGACCCCCTCCCCCTTATATGCTTTTGTACCTTTTGAAGGTACCCCCTCCCTTGAGTGTAAGAAATCAACCCCCTCCCCCACTTTTTACTTTTTAAGTTTTACTTTCATGTTATGAGGTGAAGAAAATCCAGTCTAATGATCTGGCAAAGCGATGAATCAGCCTGACGATGTAATAAAAAAGAGCAATATTAAGGGACTAAAAATTTAAGTAAGTAAAATTGTGAAAATACCACGGTTGAAAATTTCATGGGCATACCTATGCTCTTCGAAGAGCACTCCCTTGTACATTTTCGTTCGCTTTTTGGGTACCGTCTCCCGCCTCAAGAGCATACATGATTTTTAAATGGTCCTTTTATACTACTACTGGCACTTCCTAACAGCTAAGGCCCTTTCTATTTACTATTAGTTTACATAAGAAGGTATACAAAATTCAATGCAATGTAGAAATGAACTTGGTATATTTTGCTACGATAAAATACCATGGGCAAAAAAACCTACCATTTTTATCAATATCTATTTCAATCCAAGGAATGACCTAACACAAGTTCATGGCTTTGCCTTTTCATTTATTGAGAACACATGATCAACTTTTGTTAATGTGACAGTGCCTCTTTTTTTCTTTCCCTATTCAAGCTGTTTGACATTTGAAACAAGTGTCATCCCAACTCCTGTCAGGAAATGTCCTGTTCTATCTGCACTCTCCTTCCTTTTGTGGAATTGTAGACCACAGAAACATGGACCACAGAACTATGGAACTAATATAGAAAACAAAGAAAAACCTCGCAGAGGAGGGTACCATATCATAACCCAGTGATGCACCATGCCACTTTTCTGTCAATGATTAACCAATAAATCTAAACAATTCATATGTATTAGGGGCTTTCTGTTGCCAATATGCCAAGAAACATAATTTTTCCGTCGTACATCAAGGCATTTTTCTTAGCCCACGCCGGACATATTCGGGCCTACGTACATAAAATGCAGACTGTGATCCTTATCACGCGATACTTTGATCTTGAGGAGGCTAGCCTAATACCTTATTGCTTCTAATGTATTCTGAAGTGCACATCCATGTTTATCAAGAAATACTGGAACATGGTGTGGTGCAAGACCCATTTTCTCATCTCCTCCTATATAAAGCCTGGTTACATCCATTGTGGTTTCTTTACAACTAATTTGGAATGGAAAAGACCAGTCAATGTTTCCTCTCTGATCTTAAGTGTCATTTAATTGACCTCCTACCATCTGATGGGTTTTCATAACTTAGTAAATTGGATTGGCACAAACCAAATTTTCCTGCAATTTCCAAAATTATCCCAAATACGTTAATATGCTTGGCTTGGCTACCCTTTTCATGTTTCTTCTGTTTGCCTCACAATCATACTCAATAAGTAGGTAGCTTTCAACTAGCTGAATATTTTTAAAGGTCAGTCCTTCTATATTACTAGCAAATCAGGCATTTGTGAATGCATTAATTGTTCGTCAATGCTTCTAACCATTTCTTGGAGCATACTACATTTACTTTTGACAAATTTAAGACATTTGGAGCTGGAGCTAATTGACATTTGAATTTAGGTTGTGTTAGCTTTCAAATTAATTTAAAGAATCTTACTGCACACATAAGACAGAGAAAAAGCAGGTCACATGCATACCCACATGCATTTAGGCAGTTTGCATGCATTAGATATTGTCCAAAATTGTCATATTCCTGAGCATGGGTATTAGAAAAGACCCTGAAGGGAGCTTGTAATATAATGCTGTTACACAAATAAATAACTTTTCACCACTATGGGTCTGTACAGTATGGCACATGCAAACTATTTCTCTGTACCTGTTTGCATAATGTAGTGGGACTGTCATCTGAAAATTACAGTAAAGGTAACAATTAAACATCACCAGGAAGGGTTGTTTTTGATGAGATCTCTCATGCTGAGACACTCAAGTGCAAGTGGACACATGCAGACAGCTTTTCTTGTCAAGCTTGTAGTAAGTTGTTAGATAGGCTTTCCTCATCAAGGTCAAAGTATTTTGATTGTGTAAACAGGATCAAGAAGGAAAATGACTGTGAATCAAGGACTTTAAACAATGCTTTGTTTTGGTCACACATTTTAAGCTTTTTATATTTTCTTCTGTTGTTATGGTTGCTTCTTATTTTTATGAACACATTGCATGCACAATTTTAGACTAAATATTATATTGCATGCGCAACTGCCACTCTTCTTATTTTTCTTTCTCTCTCTCTCTCTCTCTCTCTGTCTGTCTGACACACACACACACTCCCCCTTCTCTTCCTATCTTGACTTTGCCTTTACCTAAATCAAGACACTTGCTTTGGCTACGAATGTAAGTTAGCCTTGGTCTTCGTCTACTGCATTTTCCTTCTACTTTTTGTGCAAGTGCCACATTCTATAGCTTCTCTTTGCCCATAACATGCCCCACAAAACTTAACTGTCTCTGTCTGATGATTATCATTATACTTCTTCTTGCTTTTTCGCTTTTCAAGACTTCTTTGTTTTAGCACCCATGTAGTGTACGAAAATCACAGCATAAGTTTTGTCATCATCCATATTCTACCTTGCACAATTAAATAACAATGCAATTGTTATGTTTAAAGATATGCTGGCTTGTGTAATCATGCTCATGGGCGACATCACTTTCCCTATTAATGCAAAAGCACAGTAACACTAAAGAAGAAACAATGATTGTTTTTAATAAAGATTGATAAGCATAATCTAGTAATGAATGTAAGAACTGGGCTAATAATCTTCAGAAAAAGGGATATGGCTTGAAAGTAATAAACTAAAATCAAAACATTTTGTCATAAGCAATTGACATCCTAAGAGAAATTATTAGATAAGAGATTACTACAGTAGTATATTAGTATTTTAGTGCAATGCATCAGAAAAAGGAAGAACAAAAGAGAATCTGTAAAATCACTAGCTAGTAATCACAAAGGCATTATATGTTGAATTTCACAAAATGGCACTTGATGATAATTTTTCAATAATCTGTGTTGTATGCAAATATCAGATATTAATTGCAAAATGTTGTTTAATGCTACATTTTAGCCATAAGTGGGGCATTTAGTACTATTCCTTAGTGTAAAGCCATAATCTTCTAAAATCATTTGTGTTCTTGTTCTAAGTTGTGAACTATTGTCAGAAAGTTAGTCATTACTTATCAGTAGACTAGAAATATTTGGTTGCACACTATAATTCAATATAACTTTGCTGTTGCATAAGAGATCTCATTGTTTGCCAAACTTAGCCTGATGATCTTTGATTCGATAATGTAATATAACACAATAATGATGCAACTTTTCACTTAGGAACATTCTCCCAGTAAAAATTTTGTTTGCATGTTTTATAAAGTTTTTCATAACCATCGCTGCTTATGTATTTTATTTTTCACACGTTCTCTAGGATATTAAATGTTGTACCTAGTAGATCTCCCATGTGCACTACAAATTTTCCAGTTTGATTTTTTCAACTTGGGATAATTTATAACACATAACTTCACTGTTTTATTCTTGAACTATTGTCATCATTGAATTAGTCCCTGGGCACAAGTGGCCAAATTATGTTTTGTGCTTGATGATTACTATTGATGTCTGTTTCCTTTGACCTTTTTTGGATGTACACCATACTTTCAACACCAGGAAGGAGGTTGTAAAAAAGGTAACATGCCTCCATGTTGCTTCAATACATGGGTGAAAGGAAGAAAGTGTCCTAGCTCATGGGCTCGTGACAACATTTCGTAAGATGTTGCACAACAAATGCCACACTGCAGAAAATTTATTCACATATATTTAACAGGAGTTCAGCATGTGACAAAATGGGGACACATGACAACCAAACACCAAAATCCACCCACCTTCTTTGGCCAGAAGGGGCCCATAATAAGTTGGAACATAGAGTGGAACCACAATGTATGGGATCATTAAACTGCCCTTTCTTACTGGGCTATTGCATGGGAATGGCAGCTAGGCACACTGGAGTATAGGGAGAAGAAATATAATAATCTGTGTTAACTATTTGCTGTAGCTTTTGTTACTCCTTGACATATAGTGACCAGTTGGGGAGGGGGGTGTTTTTGTCTCCTGAAGGTTAGTAATGTTGGAATTATTGTCTACAACTGATTAAACCTAGTTTTGTAATATTTTGACAATGGTGTGAAACCTGTTGTGTGCTCTAATTTTTCATTGAAAGTGTTGTGTAAACTTCTAGAAACTTACAGAATTTCTTTTAGGATCTGGCAACTTCAGGAACATTCAGGGTACTGTTTTAAAAATGAATATGACTGGATCACTCTTGAAAGCAACAGAATGCCTTTAAATGTAATAAAACTCGTTGGAAACATCTATTTATAGGATGTTGCATATGCAAGGCTATGAGCATGAGGCTATGTGTCGAAGCTTCAGTCTTCAGGCTGTCTTAAGCTGTCTTGAAAGCTTTCTTCAAAATTAAAAGCCAATTGGCTATGTTTTGTCTGTGCTGGTGAACTCATAGTCAATAGGGACGATGCAACCAAGGTGGCCAAAGGGACTATTAATGGTTCCAAGATAAAACCCAAAGCAAAAAGTTTAAAAGCAGAATAGTTCAAACATATACAATGTTTTTTAATGTTCGAGTAATGCTTATGCTATGCCATCTTACATTTCTAGGTTAATGTCAATCAACCAATTTTTGACACTTGTCTGCTGAGTAGGAGCTGATTTCTTTGATACCCTGACCAAAATTGTAAATCATCTAAATCGTTTGGTTTTAACATTTTAACTAACAATAATTTTCAGGGGTGGAAATAATGATACCAGTCAAGGGGATCTGAGGAGGTGCTATTCATATTCATTGCCCTAATTCTAAGCATGTTGTAAAATGTTTTTTCTTACTACAGGACAGTTGGAAAAGGAGCAAATAATTTTGATTGTTATCGAGTAAATAGCTGCAATAGTCACATACAATTGTTTAAGAGACATTTGTACCATAAGCACAGACATCACTCAACAAATACCCAGCTAATCTAGCTCAAGGGTGGTAGCACACATGTAAATTGGCTTGTAATTATCTTGTTCTAGAAAACCGTCATTTACTGTTTAGTTTGGTTTAGTTTTCCTATAATCATGTCTGATCATTGGGGCACTTGTACTTCTTCTCATTCTTCTTCCAAGCTCTCGTTGTTCTACTAATGCAATCCTCAAAACTTTTCTTGAGCCATCCTTTCAAATCACCAACCCAGTTCTCTCTGGGTCTCCCTCTTCTCATACCATTGACTTTTCCATTTGTTATGGTGTTTGTTAAAGATCCTTTCCTTCTGCATATGTGGCCAAACCACTTTAGCTTCCTTTTTCTTGTTGTTTCTAATAAAAGTTTTGGTACAGTTTGCTAAATGTCTTTTTGTTAAAGGTGAAGCTGAAATAGCTTTGACCAGGTTAAAAAAAATCCAGTTTACTGAATTCTTCGCCTCTATCTATGAATCAACTAAACAAGGAAATTAACTGAAAATATTGTACTGTACTTTCTACGGTCGTCAATTCCACTCAATCTCTTCAGTTTGTGTGATCCAACACCCAATGATTAGGTTTTAGACCATTCACTTCCCTGACTGGACCTGCTGATTGACAAGTTGTTGCTTGGTAACAAAGTCATTGTTACTTGGCATACAAAAGTCTTAATGTTACAAGTGTTGGCTCATAGGTTGTATCCCTGAGCTTGAATGAACAAAAACATGACTTCTGATAAATCATACCCTTTGACCAAAATAAATGTGTGCCAAAGCACACACATAGGATTACACACCAATCTGAGTATGGCTTGCTTTGCTTTGAAAAGTATATTTAAGTTTGCTTACCTCTGATGAATCCTTGTATAATGCTAATAGTGGAATTTTGGTAAGATGGTGATAACAAAAATGTGAAGACATGTGTTTTTTTCCCTTGTTAAATTCAACTACCCTACCAACTTTACCAACGTGTTCATGCTACTTGTTGCTAATGTAGATTTTGTTTCTGTTTTTATCTTCAGCACTGCTTTATTTGCCTGAGTATTGGAGCTTTGGTAGTATGACTACACCAAAATCAAAAAGAGTAGGTTTGGTATTTGTTGATTTTGATAATACCTGTACTACACATGATACAACTGGATTATTGTACAAAGCATCACAGGCATATCGAAATGGTGATCATCAAGCAAAACAACAACTTGATGAGAAGTGGTTGCAGCTACAACAAAAATACTTTCAAGGTTACAAGGACGTCATGCAAAAGATAAATGTAACAAGCAGTAAAAGGTCTTGCCTTGACCTTGCTGGTCTAGAAAATTTTCTGAAGTCTGTGTCAGATTTTGAACTTCATTTGACCAAAGATACTGAGAACAGCCAACTTTTAAAAAATATTGACCAGCATGGTCTTGAGTCGATAGCAAAGGATGTACAGTTGTATAAAGGTTGCAAAGAGGTATTAAGTAAATTAGGAGATTCTGTTCGTATTATATCATTAAACTGGTCAAGGTACTTAGTATCACTTTGTTTAAAAGGTGCTGTTCCATTGGAGCAAATTAAGGCAAATAATCTCCTTGATAAAGGAGCAGTCAGTAGTGGAAATCTGCAGAGGGATTTACGAAATGCATTTGACAAAAGGGATTTGATTCTGTCTGAAATCAATGTCAGTAAGACGTTAGGAATTACTGTCTTCATTGGTGATTCACCTCATGATCTCTTGGCAATGATTGCAGCTGATTTAGGCATTTTGGTTGGAAAGTCCAGGTCAGTTGATTTAATTGCTGGAAGGTATGGTATTCAGTTTAAACCACTGAATGAGTTCAACCCAAAGTATGATGCGGAGTTAAAAGAAAGATTAGAATTTAATCCATGTGATAATGACGAAGATGGTCGTGGCCTACAAGTCTTATATCAGGTAACGTCATGGAGTGAAATTGATGATTTTTTAGGGTAAGAGTCAGTGCTTATAACCCAGACATGTGAAAACATGTACAACTAGTTATTAGTTTTGTCCACTAGGCTCAGAAGTGTACATAGGATAAAGTAAGCACATCTCTGCAGGGATACATACACGAATGAACATTAATCTGCTGCTTGCTGTAAGCTGTTATTTTATGATAGTCATCAGGACTAAAATTGCTTGTCATTAAGGCCCAATGAGTGTAGAATGGCTTGACTGAAATTTCTGCTGTCAATAAAATGTTAACGTTTGAGGTAATTGTAGAAGGGTTTTGGTCATCTAGTCGTTTTAGTTGAGTGATGATGAATAGAATTGTTTAGTTGTCTTATAATCTGTGAAATAAAAATGTCTTATTGTACACCATTGTTGTTGTCAGCATTGCAAATTTTGAATCAAATGAAGATTTCATTTTGTTACAGTTTTCGTACAGTAGGGCTTATTCCTTACTTGAATGACGCTTTTATGTATAGTAAAGCTTCTTGCAGCCACAGTAGCATGACTTTCAGAAGCTCTAAAAATCTTATATAACATTTTCGTTTATTGAAAGTGTTGAGACTGCATATTGAGATCATGTTATTAAATAACATCATTTGATTAAGAAACTTAAAAAGAACACACACGTGTCTTGTAGTTTAATCCAATTTAAGCTAAACATGTTTGGTAAATGGTATTTCTAGTTAATATTTGTCTCTGTTACATTGAAGCTGTAATCGATAGATATTGATGTAGTGTTGTCATTTTTGTTTATTAAGATGCCTTTCTTCAACTGCAACAATAGACTTGATAGAGTGCTTGCTTTGCTTGTCGAAGGTTGTCAATACAAATCCATGACTATGCCATTAGAGAGACTGTGAAAATGGTACATAGAGCTTCCTAGCTAAGCATGTACTAAATGGTGGATAAACACCTAGTGCTACCAGTGGGGCAGTCCCTTAGTGTTGCATTTGTTGTGGTTGCACAGCTGTGTGGCCAAAAGGCTAAGAAAGTGAAGTTAGGCACTACCCTTTGCAGGGGCAGCTGGGAGGCAAAAAATTAGGTATTAGATCCTCGAAATTGTGTCGCTTCGCTCACAAATTTTTTATAGTATCCAGCTGGGAGTCGCTGTAAGCCTCCGTGAAGGGTTTAAGGGTGGAAGCCCTTAGAAAATACGCAGATCGACAGTGTAAAAACCCCTACTGATTTTACCCAAATTACTATGAATATAAACATGAACATGACACAAATTACTAGTGATTTACTTACAAGTATAAAAGAAACAAACAAGCTACTTTCTTGAAAAACGTTCAAATCTAAATCAATTGTACGACTTGAATCTATTTAAAATTCTTTCCTTAAACAACTGTTTTTGTGCTAGTGGCGGCAAACTTTTGTGCTTAACTTCTGGACAAGTTCTCCCATCTTTTTTGAAACGCAGACACTGCTCGTGTGTGCAACTTGTTTGAGATGACAAAAGTTCAAAAATGTGATCAACACTCCAATGATAAACTTCTTCAACAGCATGATTCATTTTTCCAATAGACGATCAATATGCCTCATCCACCAAGGTATTAGAAATGAAAAACTAATACCTTGGCCTTGTTGACCTGTTCTTGTAACGGCACTTGACAAAGGAATTTACATCATGTATACTGATGCATAAGTGAAGGGAAGTAATACTGAAGGGACGTTATTAGAAATCTGAAACTAATACGTTGCTCATAGCAATATCGCGGCTCCATTGCTCAAAAGAAAATCTGTCAGTAAGGAAAAACAAAGACCATCGCATAGTTATATTGGGTGTATGGTGTGGATGTCTCCTTGCACGTCACAGTTGTTTTTCCTTTGACATGATGCAATTCTATTGAAAATTTCTTTTAGTTTTGTTTACGTATTTCAAAAATGAGGTTGCTAAATCTGAAAAAATGATATTAGACTAATACCTTTAATACCACCCCCAGCTGCCACTGACCCTATGCATCTAATGGTGTGGTAAAGGAACTTTGAAATTTTATATGCCTTTCTCATAGTATTATTTTGCTTTGGCTAACAACTTAACATTGTGTATGCTGAGCACTGAAGGTAAAGGCTAGATCTTTGTTCTAAATGGTTTGATTCCTTCATTTGCCATGTTTCCCTATTGTATATCCCTGAGTTATACAGGAAGGGAATTTGTATTTTAGACTTGATAGGTAGTGTCACGTTTTGATAACATTATTCAGTGAGATACTATCTCGTTTGTAAAAAGTTTTGAAGCTTAGCATTTCAGCTTATCGCGCATAACTTAACACCAAAAATTTTGTTGGCCTATTTTGGAATTCAGGGTTGGATATACTATTCTTAACCTTAATCCTTTAAACCTTTAAATGATAGTTATTTAGTTACTTGAAAATGGATTTGTGATAGCATGAGTTAGAACTTTGAAAATATTGGTTTTCTTTGACACTATGGACCTGGCTGCTGCTCTAGTCCTTCTCAAGCAATCAAACTATTGAGATTCCCAGGGGTCTAACCCATTGTCTATGGCTCTGCCCCATGAATTATTTTTGGGCCATGCCCTCCTTTTTGGCTTAGAATGCATCTCCCATTACCATGCTTGCCACCAGCGATAGGGAACTTTGGAATAATCTATGACCGTTTTTTCTATTTAATTTTGTCCTGATGCCGAGAATGTTAATATGTGCATTAAAGAGAAGCAGCAGCAACCATCCATTTACATAGTTTCTGTCATTAGTATTTTAAACAAACTTATGAAAAATTGAAAAGACCATCACAAATTTTTGACCACGTCATTTAATGTTTCTGGGAACAACTCTTACCCTACCTTTACCACCAATTTTCTCTTCAAGTTCGGAGGAATGCTGAGGACAATCTTTCGGAAATGTATGTGGGGGGAGGGATAAGTGCTCCCACATATTTCCCGTGGCCACGTTACTAGGTCACCAAAGACATTGGCACTACTAGCTAGCATATCTGCACATATACTGTACTTGATGCCACAGTAGCCAGGAATTTATGTCACTGTCTCAGGCATGTGTTGATTTAAGTCTGCAGACACAGCCTTATGACTAAACTCTACCGTAATGATGATTTTCTTTTACCCTTGTGTGTCTTGGTGATTTCAATAAGGCATTACACTCTCACGATTGTTAGCCGCTTGTTAGCAACCAAAACATCAAGCTGTCATATGCAGCAGGCTTTGTTGCACTCAAAATGAACCCCATGAATTGGTTTAAACTTGATATAACTTCCACGTGGAGCTGACACGAGCTCAGTGGATACAATAAATATCACATTGTGCTTGGCATTGTTGCTTTTATTGTCGTTTAAATCCTTACATTTCCGCTTACTTCAAACCCACTAGCCAACTGCCTCTGTTTTGTTAATGGGCATATAGCAACGTAATGACTTACAAGTTATCTTTTTTTCATCATTAAAAATATTTGTAAGACATTTATTAAACACGACTATTGTTTTAAGTTTGTAAGACATGTTTCGGATATACCTTATCCATCACCAGTTGCAGATTAACAGCAACATTATTACTGAGGAATTTTGGTAATATTAAAAATATTATGGCAACCTATTTAATTATACTGCTGTCAATTTTACCAAACTAATCACTAGTTAGAGTAATCACTATTGACGAAGGAAATTGATTGAAAAATAGAATGGAGGAGGCAAAAGATACTTTTCCTTTTCCAAAGTGCATAATGGGTGTGGTGACCCACGTCAACTCAAGCTGATGAAAATAATGGAGGATGGAGGATAGGAGGATATCTTTTAAAAATATATATCTTTGACGCCGAAAAGCCTTTGCCTTGTTAAACATAAACGTTAACCAGAATTTGGGAAAGAGGGGAGCCCTGGTGTTAACGACCGTCGAACCAAGGCCTTGCGATTTGTCTCCTGTTCCACTGAGTAAAACAGTTCAACAGCAAAACTCAAAAGGCTTTGAGTCATTCAAACCTACTCATCACTCTTTTAATTTGGTATCTTTCTATTGGCAATTTTGCTTACAATATAAAAATCGCTATGTAAAAACATTGTATTTATTAAATAGAACAAAGGGACTGTGGGAATTGACCATCTTACTTATATTTTAGAACATTGCCTTGAAAGTTTGCGACATTCCGCTAAAATCATACTTAAAAGCTTTTTTCGTCTGACACTCTTCAGAGTATGAAACGTCAGAAAGGAAAGCATATGTATATGGCAACCTATGTCGTAAATTTTCAAGGCGATTTTCAAGTTTTGTACTACAAAAAGATTGTTTTAGAACATTCAAAGCGTAGGCATTTGCAATAGCCACTGAAAAACTATCGTCATCGAATAGAAGCATGCAGGCACATTCAGGACAAGTTGTGTTTTCTGTCCAACTGAACGGTGCTTAGCCTTAAAATTATTGAATCCAAAGACTATTTAATGAATTAATGTAAGAATACGTTAATGATTTTGAAGACTACTTTCCTTCTGACTTATTGCAATTTCAGTACTTGTTAAAAATGTCAGGGTGGAGCACACTGCTCATCTCAAAGTGCATGCATTGATTTAAATGTGCTGTTGAGTTTTGATCAGTTTAAGTGTAACCAAGGCTTTCCAAATGTCTACATTGCACTACGTATCTATCTATCCATGATGGCATCAAACTGCAGTGTAAGGCGATCGTTTTCAATTTTAAAAAGAAATAACAAAATGAAGTCAGAAATAGGACAAAAAGTAGACAGTGTTGTTGTAGTTCGGTTATCAACCTGCACAAGTATTTTGGCATGCTAAGATTTCGTAGATTATGCTCTGTCAGTTGTATGCGTCTTGTAAGTCATAGGTAGCAAAGTCCGCATGTCATGACTTCTTGAGACCCTGCGATATTATGCGTACGGTGGCCTTTACATTGACTGTAGCTGAAATATCAGCCTCGTACCTACTAGCTTCAAAGGCAAACAAACTCTACTCTCCTGGTCCTCAGTCAGTCTTCTAGCTTCTATTTTTTGCGTAACTTGATCCATAAATTGGTCATTGTAATTATTCAGCTAGCAGTCTCCCGAGACATCTGAAATGATGCCCTTTACCTAGGATTCATTGGTGATTCCAGCGAGTTGGGCTCTCTTATCCTCTTTTATCTAATTCATCTTCTGCTAAAAATAGAAGTGTCTTCTTGGTTTATAACCCCTTCCATAGCTCTTCTTGTGCTCAGTAGAGATTTATTGGTTGCACCCTGCTTTCGTTGAGTCTGATTATATTCGTGACAAGGTTGAATGCATTAGAGTTAAGTCCACGATATAGCAATTATAAGGGGCGGATACAGCAAAAAATCTGGCCGTTGTAAAATTGATTGGAAGTTTTAAAAAAAGTTTCTAAACTTTTTGAGACTTGTTCTCCATACGTTTTTGTTCATTTTGTTTTTCAGTCTGTTCGGTACATTAAAACTAATTTCCCTTCTAAGGATAGGATAACAAAATGCATGAAGGCACAGTTTGTTTACCAATTTACGTGTAGAAGCGTTGCTCACATAAGCAAAACTAAGGGCCACTTACATGTGAGAGCTTCAACATTTTGGAATTTCTTCCGTGACTAGGAAAAAGTTAGCTGCTTCTTCTTTTTCTAGTCTCTTGGAACATTCACAGTCGTTGGGACGTCACGGTTCTTTTGACTGATTTACTTTCTTTTCCTTTTGTTAGCCTCTTACTCATTCAGGAAAGGTTGTTATTAGCTAATCACAGACTTAAACTTAACGACAACATAAATATTACATCTTTATTGCCCTTTTAGTTTCCTTTGTTATCATTAAGTCCCCCTTTGGGATATTCAGAGTTTAATTGGGGCTTATGTACCCATTGCTCTGAGGAGTACTACCCTCCCTGTCCTGGATATGACCTGAAACAACAACCAGTGATTGTACTTCTGTTCTGGAGTTCTGAAGCTTTGGAGATTGTGGAGCCACTTCTTAGATCATTGCGCTTAGGTCTGTTGTGGCCCAGAATAGTTGTACCTGCAAGGTCCTCAGCTTTGGATAAAATAGCATTTGGAAAGCCTTTTCTATGGTGTGATTAGAAATATAGCGATGTGGTGCAATGCACAGTACTCCAGGGGGTTCTTGTGTGTACTGCACCGAAGTCAACTCCTGCAGCCTCCTGCGAATGTCAGTTGTTTCGGACAGCCCTGCCATGGCAGAGTTTGCAACAGGTCAAGTCGTGTGGATGAGGCAGCACAATCTGATCACCACTTCAAACAAATCACTGTAATTCTTCTGAGATAATGGCATGAACAGCATCATGAGCAAGATGGCCATTGGCGGATGAACCTTATTTGTTTGTTTATTTGTTTATTTATTCAGCTAATGACATCTAGAAACATAATCTAGCATTGCGATCCCGGACTTGGAAGAATAATAATGAGTGATTTGAAGTTGATATTTTATAGATCAAAGATGGCAAACGTAAGTGGCAAACGTAAGTGGCAAACTTAGGTAGCCTTCTAATGAGTTATATCATATATCAAGCGATCTCCGAAACAGAAGTGGCTATAAATTCTCAAAAGGGGAGAGGAGATATGGAGTAGTTATTTTTGCCAGTTAATTCTACCGAACACCATGATCATGCCATATCAACAAACGGTTTCAAGATTTTATGGGTTACCTGTAGGGTTAGCATTATGGTTAGAGTTTAAGGTTAGGTCTAATTTTCTGGTATTGCAAAGAAGGATAGCTCATGAATAGAAGAAGCCAATCAGGCATTTGTTGATATAATCGTTGCCGTTCTTCATGGGAACGTCTTACAGAATTGACACTGATTACATAGACTCGTCAAAATACAGTAACAGAAAACATAACAGAATTTGGAATGTAAGGTCGGATCGAAAATTGAACAATTGAACGGGCATTTATTCAAGATAAAATTTACAAAACTAGGGTTCAATTCCCTAGAAGCAAATTTACTGACAAAAGTGTACCCAAACGCGGCATTTTTCGGCTATTTTCGGCTTATATGATTTGGCTCTGCAGAGTTATAGCAGACATTAATGAGCTTATGGAAAAGAAATCTAAATCATCTAATCTACGTAATTTGAATTTGTTAGTGAATAAAACTTTTGGCAGCAGACTGAATGACACTAACGAGCATGTCATTAATTTTTCTGACTACACTCTCTCTGAATCTAAAAAAAGGTGTCTTAGTATTGGAATTCTGTATCCCTACCCAAAATTTGAAGAGAGAAGAAAGATTTTCAGAATTTGAAATTTTCTTTGCTCAACTTTCCAAACACAGTCTAAACATGTCCTAACACAGTCTTACTTATGAAAATGAACGTTGCTCGCTAAACTTACGGACTTAGCCCATGCTTATTGCGGTACTCCCAGGGACTTGGCTGATTTTTGTATGCACCTAGAGCACTTTCAGGCAGTAAAGTCAGTCTGGTTGAATGATAAGATCCTAATCACTAAGCCTGATAAAGGATCTGGACTAGTTATACTTGATAAGCAGGACTACATAACAAAAATGAACAGTATTTTATACAACCCTTCCAAATCTGAGAGTTTTGGTGATGGGACTCGAAATACGTTTACAGAGCGGACTTTTAGAGCTTGTCAAGGAAGCACGTCTATCTTGCACTGCTTACGTCCTACAGGCGCACAACGTCCCTAAAACACACAAAGAAAATGCTCCTCTTAAACTCACTCTATCCGTGGTTGGTTCAGCACCAACAAGCTAAATGGTTATCTGAAATGTTTAATCCAGTTTTTGAATTCCAGTCTAGCAATTGTTTCAAAAATTCTTTTACTTTTCCCACTATAGTTTTGGCTGAAAATCCTTAATTTGTGCTCCTTTGACAATAACAGCCTATTCACTAATGTTCCATTAAAAGAGACAATTGAGGTTTGCTTTAGTGCCCTCTAGGGAAGTATTTATTGAATTGATTAATATTGCCGCTTGTGGTGTGCAATTCAGTTTCAATTGTTTCATGTACTGACAGATTGTGATACTGTGTAGCCATGTTCACCTCTGGGACCGGCCCTGGCCAATATTTGTTTGGTTTCGGAGAGAAAAAATTGATCACTGCAACTTCAAAACTCTTGGTATATTTTAGGTATGTTGGTGAAATATTTTCAATTTTCCCATGTGAAAAGGATTGTGAAAATTTCCTCCTTAACCTTAATTCATTACACTCCTTACTAAAATTCAGTATTGAAAAGGAAGGAAGCAAATGCTTACCATTTTTAGACGTTCAAGCTGAAAAGGCGGGTACTGCCTTAATAACAAGCATCTACAGAAATTCCAAATATACTGCTCAATATCTCAGACGGGTTTCATTCAGTCCTAAATCAATTTAATTAAAACAGTTTACAGGGTAGTTTCTATTTGCTCCCCCTCAAAACTGAACTTTGTGGTTGAACATATCAAAGCCGTACTTTTAGACAATGGCTACCCTGAAAACCTAATTTCTCAATGCATTTCACAAAAATTAGCTTCTTTTAATGTAGATCCTACATTTATTCCCAAGAAATGCCTGGTTTATCTTAAATTTCCCTGGATTGGCAATGTTTCCTTACATTTTGAAAAGCAAATTAAGGAGTGTATTGAGGGGTGTTTTACTACCGTAAGTCGTCCCAAGATTTTGCTATCAACTCAAAAGGATGTGTTATCTACCAAACAAGTATGATAGTATAAATTTTTATGCAGATAAGAAACCAAGTACATAAGCCATACTTCCCAAAGATTGACTGACTGAATCAAGCAAGCAGAGTACTAAGACACATTCGCATAAGTTCGACCAGCGTTCGCCAGCAAACCCTGTGTCTTTGTAAATCTTGCCTTATGACTAAGGGATGTGACTCTGCTATAGGACAGCATCTTCTAAACAGCCCATCCTGAGTTGTATAGCGACGACCTTTCTTCGGTGTTTGCTAAACAAAGGTCAAAATTTCATCTTTGTGTTTTGGAGACAGTTTACATTCGGGAGCGTCAAGCTAGCCTGTGTCGACAGAAGGAATTTGTGCTTCCAGTTGTTCCAATAGTTTAACTTGGTGGTTATCTTATCTTACTTTTTTCTTGCTCTTCCGTTCCTTGGTACTTTCTCTCGTTGTCTTTTCTCTGCCAATGCTTGGTTCGTTGCTTTCCTATTGGCCAATTTTCGATCTTACCTTTACATTATAAATTCTGCCATGTTTTCTGTTACTATATTCTGACGAATCTATGTGGTCAGTGTCAGACGAAAAGCTTTATAGATGTCAGTTTTACTCAAGACAGTTTTTAAGTTTTGTACTTTTAGGAAACA
Source organism: Chironex yamaguchii (assembly GCA_024741275.1). Classification (NCBI taxonomy): domain Eukaryota; kingdom Metazoa; phylum Cnidaria; class Cubozoa; order Chirodropida; family Chirodropidae; genus Chironex; species Chironex yamaguchii. Next base: position 938 of record JANTCA010013135.1, on the reverse strand, counting down.
TTTTTATAAAGTTTTATGTTTGGACTAAATGTCGATTTGCTTGTAGATGCACCTGAGTATGCTCTTGAAGCAGTCTTGAACAGAATGGACATCCTGTTTCATGCATATCCATATGCTCAAACCATGAAAGAAGATCTAGCAATTCACTGGGCATTACGACGACTCCGAAAATACTCTTTTGCAAACCCTTTCTCTTTGCAAATTTGAATCTTGGAATAAAATGTAATAATTTTTTGGATCTCTATAAAAGTGGTGTATTTCCATCTATTAGGAGAATGTTTTACGAATTATTGCAGGAGTTGTTAGGCGTTAGTGAAGAAGCTGTTATTGTCATTACTGATTACTTATCTACGACATTAAATTCCTTCTGTGGTAGCTGAAGCATGATATGTGGCCCAAAATTTTCCGATTCCATCAACTTTGTGTGTGCTTCCAGTATAATTGGTCTTACCATTCAATCGTATTATCCAGTTGATAATAGCGATATCAAGTATCAATTGCTATATAATTCCACAATAAGTCCTCAACTGCCACTGTCCTCAGAAAAATTACAATTATTGCCTCAAAAACCACAATTTTTTTAGACCTCCAGCAGAGATCATCAAGCATGATGGATTGCACTGAGTTCTTCACAGCATTATTGTAGCCCGCTCGAAGAATGTGATAATTCCAGACAGAAACGATAGAGGGATCTCGCTGCTTGACATTGTCCACAAGGTGCTCACTCTAATTAGCTATCTCGCCTGATAGGGCATATGATATAGTGCGTTCTGCCTGGATCACAACTTGACTTTTACGCTGACTGCATCTTTGTCGACATGATCTTTGTATGCCAACAGCTTCTAGAGAAGGCAAGTTTATGTATATGGCAACTTATTTATACAAAACATGTAGCAAAACTAGCCAATCATAAACAAGAAAGGAAACAAAGAAAGAGA
>JANTCA010013124.1:0-26482 GCA_024741275.1 Chironex yamaguchii | reverse complement strand
TTTACGGTAGTTAACTTTTAACACCACATTTAAACATAAAAATAGCGACACTCCTGCTTTTCAGAATAGCAGGACTAGATGTTGACATAACAATGACGAAGGGCCTGCGTAGTTGCCTCTGAGCCAATTAAATTAGTTATTGATCATGTGATCATGATCACTACTTGTTGTTTTAGTGCTCTTTGTTTTAGGCTATTGTGAAGCAGGACCAAATCAACAATGGCCGATTGTGAAGTAGGACCAAATACAGGATCTCGTGAAAAAAGCAAAGGCAATCACAGTTTGGTTAAACTGTTGCCATGGAATGGGTTGGGGGGGGGATCTAACAATCAAATTTTGAAATCTCTGAAAATTGGTGGTCTACTACTTCCGACGCAACTTTAAAGATTGTCTCAGCCCTCTTTCTTTACCTGTGAGCTCCTCGACTCCAAAGACATCAGGAGACTAAAGTATTTTGAGAGAGCTAACTTCCGCCAAGCCATAGGGTTAGTTGTCCGACGTAAAAAACAATGCCAACCAACTCACCCATCTACGCAGATTAAGTTTATATATCTATTTCCATCAGATCCCGAGACACAAAGATGAAGGTTATGGCTATAATAGTCTTCTAGTTACGGAATAGGTTCTCCTTTTCTCTGAAGGCGGCAATCTGTTTCTTTTTTGACTCTACTTTCATATGACCAACGCATACTTATTTGGAATACCTCGTTCCGACATTTGAAACCATGCCACTGTACAGGAAGCATTATGAGCTCTCGCTACAGAAATCCTTCAATATTGTAATATTTACGCTTCTGCTGGACACAAGTCCGTAACTATAGAATAAAGGTCAAATCCAGTAGTCTGCCTGGGCTATACATAGGTGATAATTGTTGTCTTTCAGTAACGACTTTTTTGTAGGTGTAACCTAAATGTTGAAAAACGCCTTCATCTCAAAATAGTAATGACTTCAAGGTCAACAAACGATCACAGCCGAAGGCAAAAACACCGCCTTTTCGTGCGACAGGACCTTGTTCGTCGAAAATTTTTCTACGGAACTTCTCCACTTCACACCAGCTGTGAAAACATTCATAAGCCATTTACTGCATACTAGCTTCTAGGCACTCCATTCCAGTGAAATAGAATAGCGATGTCGAAATGCTTGAGTGTTTCAAAACATTTAAGGTACAAGAAACAACCTAGTTGCAAGCTTGTATATCCAGAGTTTCTAAACAATATCTAACTGTGTTACCACATTGCCGTAAATTCGTAGTCGACTACGCATTGACTTACCATTAACGCTAAACAAGACTGACTCTTCTCTTTCTAAGAACATGCAATACAGTAAAATCCGAAAAGCTATATACCAAAGGTACTCATTGGATAGTCGGGTGCCAACTTTAGTGCATATTAATGAGGCAGCTTGAACGCAGGAGTAATGGTCTCTTGAGTAAAAATGCTGAGCAATTTGTTCGTCGGTGCTTAAGCAAATCCTTAACCGATTTATACCAGATGTTACATGATAGAATCCACGTAACTAATGCGGGAAGACCAGTGATGACATAAGATAATGTAAGCCAACTCTCAACAAGAGCTTACTTTCAAGTACTCTTCCTGGCAAAGGCAGGGGGGGCATCTTGCATAATATTATGTTTCTTTGAAGAAACACAGAAAACACAGAGGAACAAACAACAAAATTAGAACAAAACCGACCGCATACGCACGGAAGGTTAATTCCACCTCAGAGCAAGAAATGAAAGACTAGTTCCTATGACAGACTTTCACATGAATTCCGGCTGTCATCATATACGATTGTATCGTAAAATTCAAAAATTATGCTAGTCGAGACGTAATATATATAATGGTCACAATAATTCTAAAATAACAAAATGCTACGACTCAGACTTGTATCGCCAAAAATAAGACGTAATTATCAAATCGTGCTATTTTTACGAAATTTTTGTTGGTCTTCCTGTCACCTCCAGAACTGTTAAACCCAATGACTTAGCATCTGTGGACAACAGTTTCGGGGCACAGGGGACAGATACTGTCTGATCAAAGTAGGTGAAGGGTTTAAAGCTAGCGCATGCCAATACGTTCTATAGTGTTAAGGATACATTGAAGGTAAAAAGTTCCGAAGGAAAACCGTGTGATCTCAAAAAGAGTTATAAAAGTACACGTTATATCTTACGTTCACGTGACCTTTATACATTATGTTCTCAAATACCCAGATATCACATCAAATATCCGCATGCAGCAACGCGTGGATCGCAATTAATTCATTAAAAGGATTTTGATCCAACACAGAAGACATAATTACAACTTCCTAACTGTTGGCAAGTAGAACAAGCATACAGCTTTTCCCAGGTACACAAAAGGTTGACTATGGCGTTGTGTGACTCCAAAAAATACTGATGATGACCACGTCTAAAGGGCTATTGGTATCACAGTGTAACGCCAAGCAACGTCCATACTATTAAAACATGTCCTCCGCGTCGGGTTATAAACAATAGAGACAATCATGAGCAATCGTTTCGGAAACTGACATTATTTTCTTTAATTATAGAAAATACAAAACGTAGTCTCTGGTCACTGTTTTCGTTTATGAACTAGATGTGTGGCGAGCTCACAATCAAATTATTCCAGCAGTGACATTGCTTACATATACATTGGGGCCCTGACGAATCTAAACAGAGATACCGGCAGTAGAAAACAGTGATACAATCAAATGTCCAGGTGTAAGCTATAGGGGCATCAACTCAATCCACAGTACATTGTAACAGTCAGAAGTACACCAGGTTCAATATGAGAAAAGGATGCTGAGAAGGGGTTAATGACGAACATGCCAAATAGCGAGGATCTACCAAGTGGCATCATTGACAGATGAGTGCATTACTTAACCAATTGCATAAACAAGTCCGCAGATACCGGTAGTGAAATGCTAAGTGGTTCTATTCTGTTGAGCACGTGAGATACCTTAAACCCAATTACAAAGATAACTCAGGTTCAGTTTAGGCGTCGCAATTTACTTCAGCAAAATTCAACTATACAGGATTAAACAAACTCGACTAGAGAGCATTGCAGTTTGCATTGTATTTTAACAACATGTAGAAGTTGTTGTTTTGACTTTAGCACGCTTCTTAGGTCGACACAGGCAATTTAGAGATTAAGGCTTATATCAGTATAATTTGACTCGACATAAATCCATCGTTTAAAGGCAAGTTGCTCTTGTGTTAGATAATCTAAAAGGACATCATGAACTTAGTCAAGATTAACACGAGTTTGCGAGTTGGATTGACGATAAATCATGGATTTAATTATAACACTAGACCGATGTCTAAACTGGGCCTGCGTCGGGGACGAAATTCAGCAATTTCAAAGTTACATTACAAAACCACACTTACAAATTTCTACGTTTAACATCTCCCATTTCAGGTAAACTTTCAAAAATAAAAAAGAAATGTGTACATCGTGCACGAGAGCTGTATCTCGTTAGTAAAACGAGAAATATTTTACCAATCAACTTACACTATAACCATAACGAAAAAATAAATAGCACTGGCATAGAATACCGTGAACAGAAGAGCATGGATTGTGAGAAAGGTACGCATAAATCTAAGTTACGACTTTAACTTAGTTTTGAAATACAAAGAGTTCTAGGAACAAGTGTTCTGATGAGGTTGACTTTTATCACTTCGAAATAGAAAGAATCCCAATGAACATATATTTTCAAAGATTGCATGAATCGTTTAGCCAAGCACTATTTTCTCCTAAACAACAGCCATCTCGCGCTTGCAAAGCTATAATTCTACTGTAAGCCAAAAATAATACTCTGGCTTCCTTTTTCTTGTTCTCCTTTTGCCTTTTTGACTTTTTTCAATTTGGTTTTATGATTGGCTAGTTTCGATCTCTTTCTTATGAAAAAGGTTGCCGTACATCTATACTTACCTTCCTGACAATCCATACTCTCAAGACGAAAAAATCTTTTCAGTACGTTTTTAGCGCAATGTTGCAAATATTTAAGGTGATTTTCAAGTTTTTTACTACAAAATACTGTTCTGGTATAGAATAAGGTCGATTTTAACTAAAAGGTGTAACGACATATAAAGGAACAAAAAATTACACAATTTCATTACTAATATAGATGCTAAGTACCACAAATGCAAATTGTTATATCTATTTCCTGAGTAGCACAAAACGGTATTTAAAAGTAATTTATTCCTTAAACTCTGTCAAATGATCAGAGATAGCGCACCGAAGAACTGCCACTGCAAAATCAGCATCATCTTTGGTGATACACATCGGAGGTTTGACTCTAAATACCTGTATAAGAGATTAAATGTAGGGAAGAATCATGTCATAGACAACGCACTAGCTGCAAATTCAAAGATGTCGGCGAATAGAGTGAGAAGCGAAAACTCATAAATAAAGACAATTTTAAGTTTGTAGTAGCAAATAAAAGACGTAGAGACAATGTACTAATTACATAACTTACACAGGAGCGAAAAAGAGGCATGACTTGCACTATACATTCATTCTTTACCGATAACAGACCTAGCTCATCGGAGGTAAGAGAAAAAAATCACTTCTTCTAGTCTCTGGTCTACTACCGTAGAAAAATGTCTGCAAAGAACACTGGTCTTGAGAACTTACAGCATCTTTTGCAGCTGTTTACAGAAGATCCAAGCCCAAATGTCTTTCCAATGTGAATTAAATTACTCATAAGACGTGGCCCATCACAAGGAAACAGCAATCTCAGCATTCCAAACTATTACCCTCCATACAACAATAATTGGTTGTTGGTCATTCAAGTCTCAAGGAACTTCAGGTCTATTCTCAAATAACACTCAAATCAACTGCTCACTTTTACCCTCATTACATGTAACTTCCAAGTGCGTTCGGGGGATGAAAGAATAGACCAAACTTACCCTCTGTGTGTGGTATAAGACGAATAAAAGTCCCGACTATAGGGATGAAGCCCAAAGTGAAAAAGAAGATATGCATCTTCAATGAAAAGGACCAATTGAATAACAATCTACTACTTACATTGCCAAAATAGCCACCTTTACCAAAGAGAACACCCAATTCCTTTGTTCGTTCCCAAATATCTGCTACTCTGGGTGCCGGTAATGCTTTTTTTGTTGCCTACACAAAATATAAAATGGATATGAAGATCAAATAACGTGTCAAATTAGTCACTAATAACAATGGTTCAATTTAATACTGTGTCCTAAAGATATATACGGGGTAAAAGACCAGCTCTAAATTTCATCGTTACTAGTGAGGCAAATTGAAAAAATATCCGTTCAGAACAGTGATCGTCCTGGTAATGCATGAAACAAACTATAGCACCTTGAAGAGTTCAATGAACGGAAAAAATTGCAGGAAAAAAAAGCACATGTTATTAAAAACCGAGGACCTTATCCTTGCCGTATTATGAATACGCCGTCACAATTACATGAAAATTTCATGTCCAGACCACTATCATTAAAGTATGTCATTATACCGAAGAACGAAATATTTTGACGTGAACAAACTCGCATAACCACATTTGCATCCAATACCATTCATTTCGGGTACCTCTGGCCAATTTCGTAAACACTTAACCACATTTATATCGAATACCATTACTTCTCAATCTTCCAAATTTCGGTACCACTTAAATACAATCATATTAAATACCACTGAGTTGAAGTACCACTGTCTACATATGTTTTAGCGATTATCCACATTCAAGTCAAATGCAATGGAATTGCATCACAAATATCTAAGAAAACATACAATTCAAATATAACACAGTAACGGCATGAGAGAAATAGCAACAAAGATCTACAAGATAATTCCACTTTTGAAGTTACCTTATCTTCTACCATTTCTACACCGATCATCAGGCCCTTGCCACGAACGTCTCCCACAATTTCAAATTCATCACGTAATTTTGCAAGTTCTAAAAGCAAATGTGTTCCTACAACAGCAGAATTGTCTTGTAATTTCTCATCATCAATAACCTACAAAGAAAAAAATTATGTCCGATGTTGAGTTACTAGAGCAATCCGATTCAAAACTTGCTGACGTCGCATTAAAATCTCCAGAAAACACAGCTCGCACTCACATCACTAAACAAAGTAAGGTTAGTACCTACTATTGGGTTTACATGAGATGGCTTCTTATAAGCACCAAAGATAGTCAAAAAGCTATTTGGAGTAGTAAACAAAGGAAAAGGATAAGAGATCCTCGTGTTGGAAACGAGACACTTAGTGACAACTACGCAAACTATCTTCTTTTGATTGAAATCATTTACAACATTAATCACATTATGAGCAACATAAGGTGGAGTCTGATTGGTGGTGGAAAGCTTCAATAAGCACAAGACACAGACAAAGGTCTTTACTCCTATAACAAATGATCGCCTTTCTATTGAAAACAGAGAACAAAGTTGGAAGGCAAGCAAGTATGAAGTTTCGGAATGATTTATATATTATATCTAATATTGTTTATCTATGATTTCTACATCGGTATTTGTTATATAATTGACTGACCACTGATTGATTGATTGACTGACAGATGATTAATTCTTTTAGTCATTCATTTATTGATTCCTGTAAATATTCGACAGTATACACAGCGTCTTCTCAACGAAAGACATGAAAAAATTGGGAGTCCTTGAATAACCTAAAGCTAATCTAAGTCAGACGATATGACCATGTGCTGCTGTTTAGCGACTTAACTCACAATTAACTTAAGATGTCCAATCGTCTTGAGTCTCTAAACTCGGTAAAACGTCCTGTAAACTGTCAAAACTTTAAAATAATCACAGTTTCTAAAAAATGTTTCCAACCAAATAGCAAATCGACGAAACAACGCTTCCCCAAGTACATGAACTTTGAAATTAGAAACTGTTTGACAAATTGTTCAACTGGTTGACAGTAAGTTGTTGTTCAACAGGCATTCCAGAATTAATTAAAGGACAAACATCACCTGATAAAATTCTAGCACTTGTTAATAAAATCGATTGAAGTAGTCCTGGAGAATTTTTCGTAATTATTTACGGCCTTTTAACCCATTCTTAAAAATTTTCACTGCCCTCGGAATCCACTCCAGCTGCTCTTTCAGAAGATACTGCTTTTAAAAGCAATACTTACGTCTAGCACAGTGGAGGCAATAGCGCATGCCACTGGATTTCCACCAAATGTGTTGAAATAAATAGCTCGAGCCAGACTTTCTGCTATCTCTAATGACCGAAAAAGACGCAAAAAATCCGTAAAAAAGATAAAAGCCAATAAGCCGATACCAGAATTAATCGGGTATCAAAGATGAAACAAAGATTAAATACGAAAATTTAAAACTCCTTGTTACCTAAGCATCCACTTTAATAATCAAGGACACTCTCCGATAATATATTATTGGCTGACTTTCTTCTATCGGATATTTTTCAGCATTACAAGAAAATGCAGACGGTACATTCATACATAGAGATGCAAGGGGAAGAAATCATAAACTTGTCTAGTTTGACCAGAAATGTACCTTAACTCTAACTTGAAACAGAGCTGTCTCGGGTTCAAACTGCTTTTAGCTCAGTTTCCGACCATGGAAGACTGTATATGTCTTAAGAACTATTTCCTAGCTTACGTAACCATTAAAGGTCCTCATACAAAAGTGTTCCCTTCTATAACAAAACAAATATGTGCACAGATCAAAAAAGGGTCAGCATCAATAAACGCAAAAGCATGTAACATACAAAGCAGCTGCTTCACTTGTCTGACTAAGATCCATCATGCAGCCAACCCTAAGGTAAACATCGTAGAAGGTTTTATCACAAACACCTTCACAAAGTTCTACATAAGGAAATCATCGCAAGATGACTTCAAGATTGAACTTGCGTACCTGGTGTTGTAACAACGGCGGCCATAGGGAACCCATTTGCGATGCCTTTGGCCATGGTAACTGAAACATAAAACAGGTACGTAACAAGCAGTACAAATACAAACGACTTTAGAAAAAAATAATACACCGGAAATAGATAGCTAAATCGACGTCCAAACCAAACATTGTAAGACAAGAAATGATCGTTTATTAGTCGCTGTTAGCCACAGCTACATACATAACGGCAAAAGAAAAAAGGCTACTAATTACAACGAAAAGACAGAAAAGTAGTCACACATTTCCCGTTACGTCATGGTGTTTTGGCATACTTTGGTATGCTAAATACCATCTGGCCTTGTAACAACATTGGTTTGTGAGGATGATTAGCGATCGCAGTGATGGTCATAGATTGAAATAATATTCACAAACTTTGTGCAACTTTTTTTCCAATAAATAACATTGTATTTGGGTAGCATATAGAGCTTAAAAAGACATTGACAGCCATGCGGTGATTTATGACTTTGTAATATTGTTCAAGGACTCTTGACAGTAGATTCTAGCCGGATAGGAGGACGACGGACAGCAAAACTAAAGTGGAGGGAAGTAAGGAGGACGTGGAAAAAATTAAAGAGGCAGACAACGATAGCAAAGTATGAGACAATTAAGAAAAAATAAGACAACAAGAGACAACAAATATGAAAGGACGTCATTGACAAAAGAAGTGACAAATATGCACTTAACTTCGATCAGAAGAACCATAGTCGTAGCTCAAAAATGGTAAAACCTACCGATATCCGGTACAACATCGTGCCCTTGGAATCCCCAATAATGTTCGCCTGTTCGACCAAAACCCGTCTGAACCTGAGACAAAACCAAACATACTCGTAGCGAGATCAAAACACACAGGGTGCTTAAAGCACTACTGAGGTGATGCCTTCGTTACGTAATACTTTTGTAGCTACTAACAAACTTTTGTGAATACGAAGATTGTTTTATTTATTAGACCGCGTTTTTCACCTGTCTTATCGATTGTAAAAGATGTCCACGAATTGCTTTTCCGACACTCAAGTTCTCGCCAGTTTGGATGTTTGCTCCAGAGGTGTCCGTCTACGGGAATCTACCTCCTGACCTTGCTGTTAGTGAAGCCAAGCTTCTAAGGTAGATACAGAATGATGTTTTCGCTGCTATTTCAATTGGATGGCGGCATTTTCTTGGTTTAAAGTAAGTTAAAGGTCTAATTCACAATCATGCGAATCAATGCTCTTGGTATTAATGCGAACTTTATGACGAGCTGTTATCTCTCCCCACCTTGAACCGAATGTATTAATTACTTTTCTCTAGTTACCATATCGTTTGCCCAGCTGCTTTGTCTTAATCTAATTGACAACCTCTTCCCTCTTATACTAAGCCTATTTAATGTAGATAATTCTGCTATGCTAATAGTCTAAGGGTTATGAAAGCTATTCTATTTTGATAAGGTGGCATCAGAACCCAGCACAGTACTGTGTTTGGATTTTGAAAGGTCGTAGGTTGTTTGCTATGGGGCAAGCAAGAAAACAAAAAAGAACAGATAAAAAAGAACAAAAACAAATGCGAGGAGAAAGGGTCAAATAGTAACAAAGCAGAATGAATCAACAAGAATAATTTTCTTTATACTCAACAGTTTTTACTCTCATAATTGCAGTTTTTCGCACGACGAAAAATCAAGTACCTACCTCGTCTGCAAGGCACACCCCTCCATGTTCCCTGATTAGTTTATATGCTCTTTTCAAATAATTTCTGGGATACTGTGCGGTGCCTCCCACACCCTATCGCATAAAAAGTAGAAAAATATCCCCTGAAAACACCGGCAAATGTTAAATATGCGCTGATTTGGTCTCTTTGATTCAAAAGAGATACCCTAACAGATATGATGCTGGTAACTTTGCCTTCATCAATCGTACAAAGATTTGTAAAACCGAAGGTCTTTTTACTTCTAAACAAAATCCAAGAAAAGTATAAATGGGTAGTTGTTGCAAAGTAAATGGTGAAGCTACAATACAAAAACCCGTGAAAGTCATCAATATCAACGAATTCATCTTTCTAAAATTCAGAAATACAGAACAAAAGTTGGCTGTGTTTACGACTGATAGGAACAGCCTGCCAGGGCAGTCAAAATGGTACGGGATAGGCAACTTAAGCTCCTTGTCATTTGTTCTGAAAATACCCCCTCCAGCAGCTCTATAACTTTGATCTGAGATGAGTTTTGAAATTTTGAATTCGTTACAAACACTCAAACTCATAGATTAAAACAGTGACTACCTGAATCGGCTCAGCAAAAAAACCAGCCACTTTCTTTGGTACATTATAATCCAATTGTTCTTGTAGCTGTCCAATATACATATCGCACGCCTTGCACTCACCTAATGCAACAGTATGACACAAAAGACGTGAATGAATATAATAAAAGCGCAAAAATTAATATTAGAATGGATAGCTTGAAGTAGGATCATGAGTAAGTCTTCTCTAAAAGTTTCCGAATTAAAACGTTCATTTTGAGCAAAGAAAAATTCTCTTTTACACTTCGATCGTATCAGACTCAGCAAATGTGTTTTAAGAAAAACAATGTACGTTGAATTTAACTGCATCCAAAGGTCTCAAGCTATTACCTTTTGTTTACATAAAATAACACCCAGCCATGTAAGGGTGAGAGGATGGCATTTGTCACGGGGGAGTAGTGGTCAATGTTATCTAATCTGCGATTTTAAATCTACGCCAATACGCTTATGCAACGTAATTAAGACAGTTGGGAGCCACTGTTGGCTTTTTGGTGCTTGAGGGATGGCAGAGTCGTTTTTCACACTACTGCATCTATCACTGGCCCAAAAAGCACCACATACATTCACCACAACTACAGATGTACCACGATGAACGCAAATCACTAACTGCACTTAATGTGGCGTTTTGCTCGAAGGTGACATGATGCGCTCATACTTCAAAATGTTTCCCTTGACAGCTAGAAGACTTAAGCCAGCATCGTGATACACCTGTAGCATCCTCTTATAGCCAGAACAACTACAACAATACCACCCACCTACAACACTAGAGACTAACACATCCATGCATTTTCAATTTTGTGGTTCATTCTTGTGTATGATTCCCTTTAACTTTTCTCTGGAAGGCTAATCTTACTTTTGCTATTGTTCTTGTCTCTATTAAGATTGGTTCTTCCTGTTAGTTTGGCCCCAGAACTCCTTGAATAAACATTTATGACCTATATATCTACCTCTCATTCTGTCGCATGACTAAAGCTTTATTGATCAAAAACTCGGGGATGTGTCGTTCTCTTCTTCAAGAGAACTCTATATTTCATCGAACATACTCTGTCACATAATTACACGAGTAGAGGCTTAAATCAGAAACAGCTGGAAACAGAGGTCCCTCGTGCGTCATGAGCCACTCCATTTTGATACAAGATGTCTATATATTAACTTGGTAAGTGACAATTTCAGATCAGCCTAGTTCCTAAACCACAGAATGCGAAAATGGCTACAAATTAGTCTTACAATATAAATTTAGGAAACAATTTTTCTTGACAGAAAAAAGTAGATGATGGTCCACATACCTGGCTTACAATCGCAATCTCTGTCAGCCTGTAGAATCAACACATACAAACAATTCAGCAAACGAATGACTAAAAAGTTCGTGTTAAAAGAAAATTCGTGCTAAAGAAAATTTTAATCATAAAGGCAATTAAGTTATTCAAACCAACCATAAAGTGAAATTAACTCAAGAGTGCCAGTCTCGTTTGAACAAATCAAAATCTCTTGATGAACACTTCATAACATGTGGGATTGCAACATTGAGATGCTTTTGGAAGAACCAACCACTAAAGCTTTTTCCTATGGACCAGCATCATCATAATACTTAACCAAATCATTCTTGGTCTTCATAATATTCCTGTCTACGTACAAATGGCTAAGATAAATAACTTATCGCGATACTTTAGTAAATGAATTAAAACTTGTTACAATGTGTTTTAGGTTATGAATATACGGATTCTTTAGAACAGTATGCATCATATGATTCCCTGTGCAGGTGCCGTGGTTCATTCAATCTTTCACCCTTCTGAGATCTGTTAAGTAAATTACTGATACGTCTGGGGGAAAAGGTTAGGCCTAACCCTGACCCTAACCATAAATGTGGTACTATCTGATGAAAGATGTACATAACAAATAAGTACTTGGCGTACTTAGAGTTCTTAAATCTTTTATCTATTTACGACTTTAAGTGCCCGAGTGAAGCCAGGTACGTGAAGTACGCGTCGTAAGGGATGGATGGTAGTTTAAAACTGGGCATAGTGCAAGAAAAAAAACCCGGAAAAAACAACCCGATTTTCCAATGATTCTTATTCTAAAGAGTGTCAGAAAAAAAGGGAATTTGAAATATCATGGTTGTTACAGGAAAGTTTCAAAATTGTCAACTAATAGCAAAAAACTGAAAAAAATATAAATACCTGAACTGGAGAATCTCTACAATTCTTTCCTCCCCAGACTCCTCTATAAACATCCGGATTTATAACCTATGACATAACAATACATTTGAACGTGATCTACTTTGCTTGCTATAAGTTGGTACTTTAACAATGATGACAGAGAATGCGATAAAATGCGTACACGTTTTTATAGCGGCAAGGATTATTTGATGCATGCTCACTGTGGAGAAATCTAACCTTGTGCCTGTTCAGTCCTTTTACAATACTGCATAACACTCCTATGATACTGCTTAACAATCCTATAATAACGCTTAACACTCCTACGATACTGCTTAGTAATCCTACAATACTGCTTAATAATCCTACAATACTGCTTAACACTCCTATGATACTGCTTAACAATCCTACAATACCGCTTAACACTCCTACGATACTGCTTAGTAATCCTACAATACTGCTTAATAATCCTACAATACTGCTTAATAATCCTACAATGCTGCTTAATAATCCTACAATACTGCTTAATAATCCTACAATGCTGCTTAATAATCCTACAATACTGCTTAAAACTCCTACAATACTGCTTAATAATCCTACAATAATGCTTAACACTCCTACAATACTCCTTAATAATCCTACAATACTGTTTAACACTACTACAATACTGCTTAACACTCCTACAATACTGCTTAATAATCCTAGAATGCTGCTTAATACTCCTAAAATACCATTTAATATTCCTACAATACTACTCAATACTCCTACGATAAAGTCCCATATTTCTAAAAAACTGCTCTCCAAAAAGTACAGGGAATGTCACGGTTCTTTCTCTCGAAAACCACTACGAAGATAACTGTTATATGTACCTGAAAAAATCTAATGTTTATAACCACTGTTACGAATTAAACAAGATTAATATCAAAACTGCTGAAAGCAATGAACTAATTGACTGTTACAAATGAGATTAAAACCTCAAGAACTTTATTAGCATTACCAATCAACGCGTGGTAAGAATCGTTTTCATGCAAATGAGTGTTTGGCTTGCTGTCTTTGCTGTTTATTGTCATGGGCACGGAAAAAATCAACAAAAATGGGTCTAGTTGTTTCTCAATGCAATAAAATTAATCCTTGAATAATTTCTCAAAGAGAATATGGAATTATTCCTTTACACATACTTCAAAGTACAAAACTGTAGCACATCAGAGCACAGTGTATTTGATTACAACTATGAACACACGAATAACTTGAGAATTAACTTACTGCGTGGTTGCCAAATCCATGCGGGACTTGAGGTCGCCACGTGCTGTGTGAAAGAAGCCCAACTGTATATGGTCCAGCACCATGGTATGAGTTCCTGGATTGACGGAAAGACAGCAAGCAAATATAAATGAAACTAAAAACTGTCTTCCTCACAATTTATCTGCTGTGAGACTAAGAGTTAGTAATTACTATGATTTACAGGGGCGCACAAGTTTACCAAAATATATTTACGTTCTGCGATCTTTGACCAAAGGGCTGTATTATCTGCAACCTATTGTGGAACGCGAACTGTCATAATTAGATTAAAATTTCTACACTCTTGCATACGACAGGTAGCTTTTGCAATGTCACATATTCCGCAATAAGTCTGACTACACTGCTACACTGAAAGCTTTGGCAACGTGTGATGGGGATATTACATTCTCATTATGCCCGCAAGAATGCTACATATAAACTAATGCATTTAAGGTAGCGTCGACAGAAGCTTTTACAATTTTTGAAAACAGATTGATAATCTAAGAATAGGTCCATAGGTATTCTTCGGGCTAATTCTTTGATTCATTAAGTATCTTTAAGTTCTCGTGACTTCAAAAGTTCCTTCGAGAGTATAAATATTTTTGTCCATGTTTGACCCATTCTAAAACACGACAAAGACATATAAAAGGTTCCATAACAGATGCGAATGTAACTTACTCCCGTTTTCAACAGTGTATTCAACTGAATAACGTGGACAAGTCACTTACGTTTACTAACTACATTATTTCAGAATTGCTCTAACAAAAAGAGTTTTCTTTTAGGCTTATTCCCTTACAGGACGTATCGGCTATCATTTGCCCTCCTTACTGCCCAAAGTTACACTTTCAAGGATCAAAAATTATTCACGATAAGAAAATTCAAGAGTTCTAGTAGAAAAATGTATTACAATGAGACGAAATGCAAGTACAAAAGAATGACTGCGATAAGCAGCAGATCATTTTGAAGAGTTCCAGCAACATAGACGAATTGAGCGACTAGCCAAGATAAAAACTCACGTTTAGCAAATCAAGCCACAAAGATTAACATACCGAAAGTTGAAATAAATCACGAGCTACTTACCTCAGACACATGATATCAAAATTTCCAGTATGAGCTCTCATCATTAGCATTGCAAGGTCATTGGCCTCAGATCCCGTATTTGCAAAGAAACAAACCTAAAACCAACGTAAGTCTCTTTAGCTGTTTGCTTAAAAGCATTACTGCAAACGGTCATGCCTCATCAATAATGCGAATGGAGAATTCATCTAGAATTTCACCATACGAATAAAACAAATCTCGACATAAAGCGGAGCAAAGGCATCATCATCATAGCCTTTGCGTTGGTGGGAGCAGATTAGCTACGTGTTCTGGAATTTCAGTAGCGCTCAGGGTTAAGCAGGCCTCTGTGTGCCCTGGAGGTGTGCCTGCAGAATCTACAGTGCAGAGCGTTGTGCGGAGGGGGAGGCAGCTCTCCTTCCCTTTTCTGCTGGTGTTTCATCTCTCGTTGTGTGTGCGAAGATGCTCCTCAAGTGCTGAGCCACCCGACACAACTGCCTGCCTCCACGCATATCGGTCTGACGTGAGCATCTCTCAAGAAATGTGGTCAATGCACTGAATCCATGCAGGCGTATTGTAGCAGAGCATAGGTCGGCCTACATGACGTATGCAAGTTGAAAGCTTGTTAAAAAAGAGCTGTTTTGGCAGTTGACCATTTTCAATGCGGTGAACACGACCCAGCCACTTCATTCTTCTCTTACGCAGCATGTTTAGAAATGGCAAGTCAGTCAGTTCGAGGACTCCGGTCTTAGTTACTTTGTCCTGCCATTTGATGCAAAGAATCTTTTGTAGGCAATGTTGGCCGAAAGCGTCGAGTCAATGTTTTTGCATAAGCAGTGTCCATGTCTCACAGATGTACAGCAGCGTGTTTAGTACACAGGCCCCATACACATTGACTTTCGTCTTGATGGTCAGATGCTTATTTCTACGGGCCAAAAGTGGTAGCTGCCTTACCAATTCTGCTGCCAATTTCATCATCCAAGGAGAGATAGGATTAAACTAGCCCAAGTATTTGAACTTGTGTATGGCCCTTAGTGTGTGGTCGACAAGCAGGCAATTCTGCATGGATCAGGTCTACCCTGGGAGAGGATGACAGTCTTCTTATCACTGATAATTAGTGTAAACGTTCTTGCAGGTGTTATGGACAGTTGTTGCATTCACCTTTTTCTCCCTGATTTTCATAGTTACTGTTAGCATTACACGTATTGTAATGGCCCAAAGACAATAAACTAAAAAATAATGAACTTGACAAAGAACTAAGATGGGTACCTTTAAAGGATCCGGCAGTTTTTCTGTTATTTTTTCGGCATATTCATGGATTGTCGGATGTAAATAAATATTTGTGGTGTGCCAGAGTTTATCCATCTGCTTTCGAGCTGCCTCGTTGACACGTCTACAAAATAATAGTGCCAACAGAATCGACAAGCCATATACGAACATTTTCAATAACGTAGCATATAAATAGCTTTAGAAATCTTTAAGGCTGTTTTAGTGATTATGATACTCTGTTAGCTTTTAAGTTATACCGGGTTTTTGACGTTCTGACAATGAAAATGCCACCAATAACTCAGATGACTCACAATGACAACTTTTAACTATATCATGGGTGCCATCTGGATGTTGGAACAACCACGAGGCCATGAATCAGGCCACAATGTTCCTCTGATGAAGTAGCCAAGTGTGGAAGATAATATCTGGGTGAGCCACCAATTATAATCAGCATCGCATGAAGCTTGTGAGACGAGAGGTACAACAACAATAAAGGCCTGCAGTTGAGGTTCACTTTAATGGGTATTCTGGACCAAAAGAAAGACAACTGACCGAAATAAGTACATTAACCTGTATTAAGATTAAGTCAGATTCCGAACGTTTTAACTGATACTAATAACATAATAAGGAAACTATTTTGCATGCAAAAAGTAACTAATACTTGTACAATTTATGATGCTAATCTCTAATTACAACAAATTCTGTTACAGTAAGACTGAGGGATAATTCAAAGTATCAGTAGGTACTCTCCCATGCCAAAATCCACGGGGTGTAAATCATTGAGAAAAATATTGATTCTTCTCTACTACGATTATTCAACCTATCAATTTTTCAGCAAGAGATCATACTATACTTACATAAACACCCTGAATAAAATCCTTAAACAAAAAGTTCCCTATCCCATCCTCTCAACAACAAAATTGTACAGAACTTAGAACAGAATTATTTGGAAAAGCAGTAACTCGTCAGCAACATTAATTTAGGCACTAAAAGTACACTATTTTTGAACACATGAACAGTCTTTTCATAACATAACTGTTCCCGAAATCGGTGCCATCGGAGATGGTGGGAATGTATGGAAGAAGTTATCCCTAGAATAGATACCAACGGACAAGCCGAAGCCAACAGATCGACGACATGTATCTGGTCCATCGACAAACGAATAATAAAATCGGGTTTTTCGGACGTAGTCATGGCAAGTCAGCATGGCATGTCCTACTGATACTTCTTGTTGGCGACACTGAACGAACCTGTGCCCTAAGTGCGGGAAATCCGTACAGAGTGCCAATAATAAATGCAGAATCTGGGCACATGAACGCTACCCAAACATGAAAGCTCATATGGTGTAGACAGGCCAAATTGGGGGTGTAACAAATGTATTGTTACCCACCCCATTATTATGATTCAGAAGTCAGTTGACGAAGTTAAGCATGGGTCAACATATAAGCCCTCACCAACGCGTCAGCAGAAACTCAAATACCGATGGCGGAACATCGTTCCTAACCCTGATCCATCGTACAGAAAGAACAGGAGTGACGAGTAAACATGCCTACCTTGAGAAGCTCATCAAAGATCATAATCCGAGGGTCATTACGCTGCAAGAGACCAAACGTAGGCAAAAGACACCATGAAAACCACCGAACGGCTACAACTGCATTTGGACGTCACCGTAGGTGATGAGGAGAGCTAGCACTGCGAAAACTGAGTTATCGCACGGAGGGGTAATAACCTTGATCCACAGTAGTCTGACCTACACTGCGATCAAATTCGGAATAGTAGCTGACGGTGACGATACTAGTGGTTTGCAGACACAGTGCATATCCATGGGCGAAGACCGATACGTTTTATAAACTTACATCTGCCTCCTATAAAAGACTCCGCAGACGACAGTAGAATAGACAATTTTGACCTATCATAAAATCACGGTGACGCCTAGCATCGTTTGGGACCTCAAAATCCATCAGGTGGAATCCGGATCAAAAAGAAAACGCTCGGGATAAGTTTATCAAGGATTTGGCGGGCATTCAAAATCTGGTAATCGCAAACATGGGGAACCCGCACTGTCGACAGTTAAATCGGCACAAAATGCAGCAATTGAGCGTGCGTCTGAGGCAGGATATGTAGAATGATAACCGCTTACGGACTTCACTTCTGATAACCTTCATATCCGACTCATCTTACTCAGCACAGCTTCTGGGTCGGGTAGCTAATTACTTCTGATAACCAACATTGGTGATATTGTCAAATGAGCACCATGTTATTTTACACAACAACTCTATTATGGAAGATTTTCACGGCATGGCAACAAGCGGTTATAAGAAGTTTACAAACGGGCTGCCGCAAGGAGCAGTGCCTAGCCCGCTGCTTTTCCCAGCCAATGTCCCTTTTCGCAGATGACCTGGCACTGTGGGCACTATCTGCAGTAACTGAATGCCAACTGCGGAAAGCACTTGACGTGTTAGACCAATGGTCCGAAAAATGGAAGCTACAAATAAATGTGGACATAACAGAAACCATGTTCTTCAGTCCCTGACCGGCAATTCCGAGGAAATGACCTGTAGTACAACAGACCCCCGAAATTTCTAGGGGTTACGTACGACTGGCGATTGACATTTGTCGAGCACATGAAGCTTATAAAAAAGATGACCAACCGGAGCAAGGTACCAAAAGCGTTATGTGGCACAAGTTGGGGCTCGGACCAGGACGACACGAGACTGTTCTACTTAACAGGTCAGCTGCAGAATACCGCGCTGCTGCTTGGGCACTATCAACCTCAACGTCGAGAATCCAGAAGCTTGAAGTAGGCCAAAACATGGCTTTTAGGGTGGTGACTGGCTGCACCCGTACAATACCGGTAGATAACAGCCAGACTGAAGCTAACGTCCCACCGTTCGAGATCAGAATAGTAGAACTGGCAGCCGTAGCATACAAAAAATCCGTGCGCTAACCAATGGACAACCGCACCTCAGGCTCGCGGAATCAGAAGCAGAACGCAGATTACAACGAAAATGTTGAGGAATGCAGCCATCCAAGTAGTTGAAGTTGGGCTGGTTAGATCAAGCAGAAAGGACCTCATTCCAATTGCGCCAATACCACCATGGCACAGGAAGACGAGCGGCCATTCACTACGATAATCTCCCAAGCCCAGTGAGAAGATCAGATGCGAGAAGGAGATAAGCTGAAAAACACTGAAGCATTGACAGGAGCCACCGTTGACATCTATGCAGACGGTTCCTCTGTAGAAAATACATGGATGAAGTGTGTTAGTAATAGAAAATATTAACAGTGAAGAGTAAGAGCTCACGGCACCAGCTGGCGAAGTTTCCTGAAGTTACAGAGCCGAACTCACAGCAATTCGTTGCGACTACAAAAGATTGCTTGAGAAGAAGGCACTGTCCCTGTGAATGCAAGAATAAACCTGTTTACGATTTCGAGATCTGCGGTGCAGCTTCTGGCAAAACAGACAGGTAACAAAGAACTACTCCATACAATCCATGTACTATTGGAAAAAACAGCAGGAAATGGCCAGCCACCATCAAACTAAGGGGTGGAAGGATACGAAAGAGTTGGCAGCATAGCAAAGGAAGCGACAAAATTGCCGCAAGCTGCTGCCCTAGTGTCCTTTAGCAATGCCATGGTCTGCGTTGCCCGGCAAGGGTGGTACCGAGAATTTATCACCCAAAATAAAGGGCAACCAAAAGATACCAGGTGTCCACGCTGCGGGCACAACGTAGAAACTCTCAAAGATGTGATGACGGATTGCCATGCACTTCAGTCTACAAGGTAAAACTATTTTGCTGGCACCAATCCAATATTGGCATTATTTGGAAAACTGCAAGCTGCCGTTGATTACCTGAGAAGGGCTGGGCTACTATTGTTGGTATGGATATGGTCCAACAGGTTAAGCCATTCAGAAAAGAAGATAACACAACTGTACATGTTTTAATATTTCATTGGATTTTGTTGTACCTTTTTAACGTAGCACTGAAATAAGAGATGCAGGCACTGATAAAGATTACATTATGAAAGTTTGTTAAGATATAATTACTTCTGATAACCAACAATGATGTTATTGTTAAATGAGTAGCATGAACAATGTCATTTTACATAAAACATTATTGTGGAACATTTTCACATACGGATGACAGTGGCCAACACTGATTGTAACTATTCCAGCAAACATATCCAGATATCTTTTTCCAAATACATCAAATAGCCATTGCTTGTGGCCCTAAGAAGCAAAGCATAAAACATATCATTCATTATGAACAACAGATGACAACAGGTATGGAAGGGATGTCACCAATTCAATCAGCATGACATCTCCCTCATGGAAATCTTGAACACCTAGGATCATATGGTCCATGTACATTGCAGGGTTTTCCCATGGTGAACCGCGGCAGGCAGTCCAACCCAGCATTCACATTTACAACCAGGGAAAAATTTTTCCTGACAAATTTGTTCATTTTTATCTATATAAAAATTGCAGGTGAAAGTAAACATTTTACTTTCCAGTTGTTTTCACTAATATTTTTACAACTTATTTCAAGCCATTTTTAACTCTAAATACACTGAAAAACTTAAAATTCAAGGGATATTGTCTCATACCCCATTGGGGGCTCATAATGCCCCCAAACCCTTAGTGTACTCCTGGGTGGTATGGCCAACTCGCACTACCATAATCCTGGGCAAAACCTTGACACTGATAGCTTAACTGCATCAGTCAGCAATGGTAGTCACATAGCCATGCTAGAGCATGGTTGTGTATACGAAATGAAAGTTAAGCATTCTCAACAATAAGTGTGGTCATCATAAAATCAAGAGGGAATTCATACTGTTGAGCTTGGTTGCTAAGAAAGTACAATCCTACCCATGCTCTCATTCACAGTCACAAAATATGTGACAAAGAGATCCATACTGACAATATTCCTTATGCTGGCACATGTCAACATAAATAAAAAAAATGTCCTACCTAGCAAAGTCTGAAAATAATGGTGGCATACTCCATTCTACTTTATGTGTATCTGTATAGTGTATCAGTACCTTTCAACTTGCACTGGACCTTGCCTTTCAAAACTTTCAAATACTTTCTTCCGTAAACAATTGTCCTACAGCACCCAACTACTTTCTTTTTAGCTTCCTATTCCTCAGCCCTTAAGCTCAGAGTTGGAATTTAGTTTGTCTAGCTGTGATTTGTAGTCTATTTGGAACTCCTTACCTTTGTACTTATGGCTTTCACTCTATCAAATTCTATCAAGGGCTTAAGCTCATTTAATACAATTCCTTCCATGCTCTTTTATATCCTGGAAAAGCTAGCTAAAAACTGTGAACAATACTTGTTCTTATCTATGTCATCTCAGTTCGCACAAGCAAAATAGTTCCACAGTCCACGGTTTCTACTTGCTAAATGTGTTCCTGGATTCTGCAAATGACAACCAACAGGCTGGAAATCTCACATGTTCACTAAATACTTCACTTCAATTTTTACAATAAAGGACAAAGTTTCATTTCAGTTTAAATAGCAAACCTTGCATCATCTAAGGTATCACTAAAAGTGCAACATACCTGATGAATAAAGGCAGGCTTTTTGTAGTATGTAAAGAGAGATGGGAATAGCTTTGTTTTCCTTGTATGAACAGTTTCTTCATATGTCATGCCCTAACATAAAAGGAAAAAATTAAGCAGATCATCGTAAAGAATGCCTGCCAACAGAACAACCATTTCAATAACAAACAGCAATTGAAACTGTGACCAGAGCTCCTACAACAGTAATCATGATAATTGCATTGAAAATGTGGAGGGCTGATGGATTTTCAATGTTATATGTCAACACTTTCATAATGTAAGAATTGAATAACTGGGATGAATACCAGTCCATACACCATACGTTTTGACAATAAAATAATGAACAATAATAAAAATGATTGGACAGTACACCGCAAATGAAAAAAAATCCATTTAAACTGTGGGTTCCAATAAGTATGCAAAGCATGGGTGATTCGGGAGTAAGTTTGCAAGGTATTGCTTTTAGTAGCTTGGAGTCTTCATGATTGCAACCACAATAATATAATCATCTTTTGTTTGTTTTGATTCTGTATGTGCTGTTTGCCCATGCCTGTCCTGATCCCCTCTACTGAAGGTTCAAAGCCACAGATGCACTTGTGCAATCTTTTTGTGGTACAAAACAATTGCCTTGAAACATTGCGCGACATTGCACTAAAATCATACTTAAAAGATTTTTAGGAGGAGCGTCAGATGAAAAAAGCTTTTAAGTATGATTTTAGCGCAATGTCGCAAATCTTCAAGGCGACATGCACTTGTCCTTACAGATAGCTTCTTCTCGATGCTATTGCCATACAATGTGCTAAGTTTTTAAAACTATGCCTTTAGGCCACTGACCCACCACCCATTCCAGCCTTTCTTATGGTTGCTTCACATTGACCCTACTGTCAAAGTTAATTACACAGCTTTCAGACCCTGATGTCACAGCCAAAGCAATAAGGCTTCCTCTTGCTTTTGGATGCCACCAACTTTTCTGCCAGCCCTATCTTTCCTAGAGCAGATTTTCTATTTAGTATTCAGTCTGGTTTAACCCTTCAAGGACTTCAACTCAAATAACATTTGCCTGGCACTGTCTGTTGCTCCTAAGGTCTATACCTGGGAGTTCCACAGAGCAACTAACATTAGAATCCTAAGCTGCTACAGCTATGATTTCTGTGTTGGTAGCATCCAAGAGTTGTTCACCAAGACTAACTCAAGGATTAAAGAGCACATGAACCATAATGAAGTCTTAAGTTATCCTATGTTCTTTTGTGCTGAAATCACAGCTGCTGCAACTAAAAAAATCTGCTCATAAATCTGCTATCTAAACAATAAAAAAATGTGTTTTTAATCTCTTGAAGTTTTCAATTCTTCCACTAAAAATGATACATCTGGGTCGAGGAAACTAATTTTGTGACATCAGAATGTTTGTTCACAGTTCATTGCACTGTGTTCACCATAGAGCCTACAAGCAGTTTTTGATTTCGATACAATGTCGTCAGATTCTGCTAGTACAGAATTAAGCTTTTTTGAAGCTACTGATTGCAGGAGTGAAGGTTCAGGGGCAGAGAATATGGCAGTTTGCAGCATTTTTGAACCATATATGGATGAGCAAGCTCCGGTCATTCAGCCAACTTTAGGCCCTCATGATAATGGAAGATGCACTGAGTTAGAGAACGTTTTGTGCATGCAACTGTAGAACATGGTCTTAGGCCTGTTTCAGGATGCTTTTCCTTAATCATTCTGCAACAATACCTTCTCTTATATTGAATGGAAACTATTACCATCTTGCAGCCCAGCTCAGCACTTCACCTACTTCCATCCGTCCTTTAGTCACGCAAGGTAATTCAGAAGTGCAAGGTATAGACAAATTTGACAAATATGCCCCCTTTAGCCACCAAGATAGATGGAGTGCCCTTTTGTGCAAATCACTGCTGATCAACCAAATTTCAAAGATTGCAGAAAGAATGGGGTGATTGATTCCCATTTCACGAGAAATTAGTTTATGTTTTTTTACAGTTAATTTGTGTTAAGGTAAACAATCACCATATGTCTACTCACACGGTACTTATTTTGCAGTACACACTTAGCTTGACACCAGCAACAGCAACAGTCATGTGTATTGATGCACTGTTCAAAACACAGACATGTAGGTGATTATCTAGAAATGCCTTATCAATACAGTGCCGCTGTAGATGATGTGTACTTGTACTTGATTATTGTTTGCATAAATGTATTATTGCAATGTATTTGCAATTTGTAATTTTTGTCAAGATTATGCAATCTCTTCTTGTTTTATAAAAGATTACGAATAGAGGCCTATAGAAGATTAATATTTTCACACGGAGAATTAAAATATAAACCATCCTTGATTTCTTTACTGATAAGAGAGGAAAGGTACTCTTAACCTCTTCAGGTTGTAACGTGATTTAGATATGAAACAGTTGCTTACAATGGTACGATTTCATCCCAATACACAATGGAGCTACTTTGAATTCAGTAGAGTACTTCTGCTCGACTGAAGTGCCTCTTGTCTCACAATGATACTCAAACTTCTTAGGATATGTATGGCAATTCAAGTGAGAGGAATGAAAATCACCAGATTTATGTAGAAATTACCAAGACAATGGGGATGTTAGCCTCCTCTTAACAGCTAGAATAGATAACCACGTAATATTATTCTCTAGTTGTGATTTGTTGCCAGGTTGTTGAAAATGTGAGTACATGATACAAGAAAACAACACAAAAAACACAAAAATGCACTGGATAATCTTCCTCGCATGCTAGGTGAAAGTGAAATCAAAATCACATTGAAATGACACAATGACAATAACTGATTTTCTACTACTGCAGAAAAAACCTGTGACATGCCCAAAGCATTTTTAAAATCTTTTCCAAGAGTTATTTTTAAATACAATAGGAAACATTCTAACTTGACGTCCTAATTTTCTTTTCATATTAACCTGTTCTTGTAAAGAACAATAGCTTAGATTTAGGACGGTACACCCGGGCTGAGTCAAGCCATTCTTCAATGGGCAAATTGTGTTTGGAATCAGATGATGTCAAATGCAATTAATTGCTCACCTGATCATACACTCAAGCATTTACTATCAAAACAATAAAATTATGATTCCACTCTCTTGCTATGAAGCAAATCGCAAGGAGCAAAAAGTCTGACATCACAAGGTTACTAGTCATGTGATCTTGGTCATGTTTTTTCATATAAATCATAGAAATTGCAAGTAATTCAAACTTCAAAACCATGTGGTATGTCCATTTTCAACAATTTTAACCCATTCAACTGATTTATAAAAAAAACTTAGACGTCATTTTTTCTTTCAGTAAGTGAGTAGTCCCTCAAGAGAGTTTAAAGAGAACTACAGGCAGATATGGCTACCCCACACTGGGTCTTGATCCTGTGATTCATATCCTTTCTCAGCTAATGTTGGAGTGCAAGAACCTAAATCTCTACTCCACGACAAAGTGTGTTTAATTTCTCAGGTTCTTCGATGGATGTTGTCATCTTGGCTTCCTTCTACTGAGTTCAAAAAAGAACAAACTACAGACCCAATTAATCCTGCCCATTCATTTGTAGAATCAACCTGGAGATGCTGTGATCAGCATGTTATCATCTGTATAAAAACATTATCAATATGCTACGTACTATCATTAATACAAAGGTACCTGACTACGACAAAACATCTAATGAAGACGATTAAATAACATTGGCATATATATGTGGTAGACCAAATACGCTTTTGCTATACGCTACCAGTTTTACCAACTCTCACACATCTTTACTCCCTATCCTCTACATGAAATTTGCTACACGGATTTCATCTTGCAACTAACAACAGATATCTACCACTATCATTGTAAGACGATTTAATAACTGATGCCTGTTTTCATGATTAAAGTGGACCTACACCTTTTTCGCTTTCAACTTGTTGGGTAAATTGGGGTAGTAGAAATCAATTCTCAACGTTATTTTTCTGTTTTCTCTGGCCAAAAGCACGTGAAACGTCCCGAAAAATCTAGTTTTTTAAGTAGGACTGTGCACTAAGGGGGCTGGGTTGGAGTGCGAATATGACGTTTGAGCAGGAACGGGTAAATTTGTAAACAAAGATCGGTTGGACATTCTTTATGGTGTTTATGACCCTTCATAGGTCTCCCCAGAATCCCATGTAATTAGTACGCTATTCAGTGTGTACTATACGCCCGTAATGATCATACCAGTAGTATGAAACTACAAATATAGTCATCTAAGGATCACACATTCTGAAATATAAAGACAGAACAACAAAGATCGTATGTACGTCTTTCACGCCAGACTTGCCTGCCGATTCTGCAATTCATCACATCTGATTCCTGGAACATTTTGGATTTGGTGAGTTATTTTCACCTTATTCTTCCGTCAAGTCTTTCTGTCGTTTGTCTGTTCCTTAAACATTTGCACTGCATTGCCACTCCAATTTATCGGTAACTTCAAGTTTGGACACGGATTTCACTACAATCGTGTTCTAGGCGAGTTTGTATAAGTTTTGTTTCCTGCTTTCAAGTACATCTGCTTTAAACGATTTAAAGAAAATGGCTATGCAGTTACCAGTCTATGTGCCATTTATGATTGTTGATGACCCTAGTGTTGCCACAAAATGGGAAGATTGGCTCAAAGGATTCGAGGCCATGTTATTAGCCAAGAAAGTAACCACTGAGGCCGAGAAATACAATTTGTTAAGGCATTACATAGGCCAAGATGGTCAGTAACTTACTAAACTTTTGGACAACACCAGTACTGCTATTGATTCAAACTGCTATTTTTTACGTTTCAATACTTACTTTAGGCCAAAGATTAATCATCTATATCTCATGAACATGCTACACCAAGTTATGTAAGGTTCAAGTGATTCAGTAGATAGCTTTAATATTAGAGTTAAAGCATGTATTTCTAACCTTAATTTAAGTGAACTTACTAAGGAGCAGGTAATAGATCTAGTGCAACTATCACATTTAGTAAATCATTGTAAG
>JANTCA010013113.1:6441-26483 GCA_024741275.1 Chironex yamaguchii | reverse complement strand
ACGAGAATTTTCGGATAATTGGCACAGCTAGATCGTCCTTTCATCTAAGTGTACTGGAATCTGTCTACATTAAAACAGCAAAACCAGTACTCTGCAGGCAGAAGGAGTTCGTTTTTTCACTTGGACTCTTTTAATAATGTTTTGTTTCTTTATTTTCTCTTTCTTTGTTTCCTTTCTTGCTTATGATTGGCTAGTTTGCTACATGTTTTGTATAAATAGGTTGCCATATACATATGCTTTCCTTTCTGACGTTTCATACTCTGAAGAGTGTCACACGAAGAAAGCTTTTAAGTATGATTTTAGCGCAATGTCGCAAATTTTCAAGGCGATTTTCAAGTTTTGTGCTACAAAAAAATTCTACAGTGATATAGCTAAATAACCACAAAAAATACCACTCGCCATAAACGTAGCCAAGGTGGTACCCGCAGATCATGAGTGTCATTGCTATCAAGTGTAGCACAACAGAGTAACACGGCACCAAATAAAATAGTAGTAACTTGTTCATCAATGTTTATTAGCTTATCCTGTCAAAGGATAACTCGATTTGTCCTATCTATTCTTATTAATTCTCAATACTCCTCTAAAAGTTCCGTTGCCAGCACAGAAAAAATAAACAACATGAGCACATACCATAATGTGTCTGATCTGGCAATACCTCGATCCCTGTCATCGCGCAGGTCCGCATGCCGAGGTATAAGTTAACTGTAGCAAAGCCACGTAGCCTAGAAAGTTTTAAGCAAAAGATTAAGAAAACTTACCACTCAAGACACAATGTACTTCTTCATATATATATTTAGCTACCTTGATTTACATTTCAGCAGTCACTGACAACCAAGTTGCGCACAAGCCATGAGCAGCACGCCCTTTGGAACAAGCTATACTCCGGATGTAGTACTACCAGACGGTAGCCAATGTGTTAACAGAATGATCCCCAATCAATATTGCAATGTATTCAAAGAAACAAATAACTAATTCACAATATTTTACTTATTCGGCCGCACCTTCTGGCAACCATTGATTTAGCTAAGTTGAGCGCTAGCCGAATTTCAAGCCTTTCCCATAAATCTGATAGTCATTTACAAGCAGGTTGTGTCTACTTATCTATTACCTTACCATTAAAGAAAATTTATTCTCCAGATGTATTACCATTTAACACTGGCCGCGTATGAAGAAAATGATCCCAAGTAAATATTCTGAAGCATTTACAGTAGTCGTTTACTAATGGAGTCTACTTAATTGAAGAATGCAGAACACTTTACCTTGTTCCAAGCAGGCCGTTTACCAACGATTGGTATAGGTCAAGTTGAGCGTTAATCAGTATTTGAGACTTTCCAATACAGGATAACAGTCACTTACTAGCTAGATATCTGATATACATTAACAGCACACCCGAAGAGAGAAGTTATATTCAGCTCAAAAAAATTATTGATGTAAAGCCATTTATAATTTTGTCTCAGAGGATCAGAGCCAACGAGATTTCAGGCAACTGTAATGAATCTTGTTTGAAATTCTTTTCGAAATTTGTAGTACAAGGAGTACAAGACCTTTAAAAAGGGTTTTTGTACTGGCTTAAGTTTTAAAGATTTTTGTAAGAAATCAGTGTATATTGTTAGCAGTTATCCTATGTCATAATGAATATTTTCATTGCATAGACAAACCAATTATCGCCAAAACACAGCCGTAGGAACATGTCACGTTCTATAATCAATCAGGTTATATCAGTGCATAAAAGTAAAGGATAGACTTTCAAACTTACTGTAATTTTACATAGATTAATCACGAATAAGGTTAAGATAAAGAGACTATTAATTCTCACAAATATTCATTAAGGTCCTTCAAGTTGTCTTATAGGTCTTAGTCCCTTACTAAAACAACATTTGTTGCTGTATCACAAGCTTTCACAATCAAGGTTGTTCCCAAGTGAGTTAGGATCAAGAAGTCTGTGACGAGCACAGTATCTCAAATATTCATTAAGGTCCTTCAAGTTGTCTTATAGGTCTTAGTCCTTTACTAAAACAACATTTGTTGCTGTATCACAAGCTTTCACAATCAAGGTTGTTCCCAAATGAGTTAGGATCGAGATGTCTGTGACGAGCACAGCATCATGGTTTACAAAAATGTTGTAGTTTGCGGTAGCGTAGGATTGATAAAATATACAACTTGTAACTAAACCGCCCCTGTGAAGAAGAAAACGACCCACCCGCGAATTTTTGATCAACAAGGCCTTAGTCATGCGACAGACGTCATGGACTTTGTATCAGATAGCAACAACCTACCTGATACAACTTCTGCGTTGATGTGGTTGCTGTTACACGGTATTGGATGGGCTTTGTATCTGATACATTTCCATAAACATGGGTCCTACCAGAACTGCGTAGCCTGCTGTTTTACTTTCACTTTTCTACGTTGATCACCGTGCGAAAACTTGCGCAGAGTGGGCTATAATGGTAGCCCTGAATTTGTCATTGCTCCTAGGGCGGAGTTGGTAACAAGATATAGGCTAACTTCAGACCAGTCATTATAAAGCATTTATTTCAAAAGAACATAGGTTCTATGGTGTATTAAAAACAGAATTTGCCAGTAAGAAAGCAAGGATGAGTTTGATACCACTTTAAAAGCACATTGAAGACATTTTCATGCCAAAATTGTATCGGATAGCACACTGTTTGGTATGATTTCACGGAACCCCAAGTGTATCGATTCTCGTATCACTTTGAAAGGACAGCATTTTCCGTACTAGATAGAATGTCGATCAGACAATAAATAATTGAGTGTGCATGGTCACAGCGTTTGTTGTGGTTCAGATTGCTGCGTGGTCAATGAGCCACAAGAATTTCTTCCTTAAACCAACAACAACCAGGGTGATCAAATACATTTCTTCCGTTTTGATTTTAAATTTTTAAAGAATATCAAAGTTTGGGAAAAACTTTCTGACATCAGATCTTAAAGTTTGATCGTCCAAAACTTTTTCTGTTTAAAGATAACACAATTACACAATTAAGGCAATTACTTAAGCCGTATATGATACTCCAAAATAAGTAAATATTTAGCATGCCCAGCAGAGTAGCTTTTTGACGAGAAACCGAAAACGATCGATCTCGGAGTTTTCGAATTTCAATATAGTCTACTTGAACCTGTGTTCGTTTGTTAGCTATTGTCTATTATCAGTTCTCTCTTTTGATCCCAATTTTATTTCTGTCTGCTCCCTCCCTCATATTGCGTCGCATAACTAAGGCCTTGTAGATCAGAAATTCAAGAAGGGATCGATGATCTCACATGTATATTAGATCAAAAGATTGATAAAGTCATATCTTCTTTTTCATGCAAAGACCATAATGTTGTATCTTAATTATTATGATGAAAAAGGCGACAGCAAATCAACGGTCAATCAGCCAAAGATTGACCGCTAAAGCAAATAATATTTTCATACGAGTTCATAATGGCCTGCTTTCGACTCGGAACACGCCTTGTAGCATACTGATTTTATGTTTTTGCTTCCAGCATAAGAGTAATACTTTTTTAGCACATTCGATAACACATCAGCAAAATCTAATGAAGCCTACACTAAACATCGAAAATTCGTGAATGTTTCCTGTTACAGAAGGACTAAATATATAATTTTTGACCAGCCGGATTGTCCATTTTGCTACGCAATACTGCCTTACTTTAGGAAAGCACCCGTAAGAACATTGACCCAACTGTAGGGGACAGTCATGATAAGAAAACTCGCGAAAGTACCGATTTCCCCACTCAAAGCAGTCAATTTACACTCCCCGGCTAGTATGTGCCTTAGGAATCAAGTACATCAAATGTTTATTATGTAAAAATAATGAAAAAGTTGTATTGGTACCATTGTTCTGTAGGTTTTTTTACAGTCCTTGCTCGAATGCGTTGTCTTTTCTAACATTTATAACTGTTCAACGTACAACTAGACTTTCTTATAACTCACATCCACACACCGTCCAACTGTGCCTGACTGCTAAGAACTACTATTCAAATAGTTTCTTTCCTAGAACTTCAAAACTGTTGAACGCATTCCCTGGTAAATTTTCTCTTGCATATCACTTTTATAGCTTCAAGTTCAACATTAATTGCTACCTTTCATCTTAAACGCACCATCCTGTTTGCTGCTTTCCGTCTCCAATTAATGCCTGACAGTGGCCGTTCGACCTTGTAATGAGCGACACGGTTAAAAAGCATAAAAAGTGCTCATAAGCTTGATTTCAGAGCACTTGTGCTACTAGAAAACGGTTGCGTGTTGGAGTCTTGGAAGAGTCCATTTTCCATTACGTCAATTTCGTGGGAGGAAGAATATAAATATCTAACATCTTGATATTGATGCAATGAATTAAATTTTCTTTAAATAACCCTGGAAATTTTTAGTTCCAAATCATTCTTTTTGCGCAAAGAAAAATGTCTTCTTCATGCTGAGTTTCATGACAGGCATGGCCAAGGTACAGGCATGTACCAAGTGACGTAACGAGTTACAAGAGTTGAAAGTTGCAAGCATAAGAAATGAATTCAAAGGCAATTATTTAATTTCATACGAGAATCACCGGGGAAAAATTACAATAAAGTACATTTTCTCTATCTCAACAATGTCGGAGTAGAAAAATATTCTTTTTGATAAAAAAAACCCTGATCAATTGTGTACAAACGAGTCTAAACATTTAATTTAAAGTCAAACTTTACAAAGAGTTTCAAAGTAATCAAGAAGTTATTTGACAAGTAACTAAATTCCTTCTTCCTTAATTTCTATTTACAGTATTTACAAAATTTCTTGAATACCATTCAATCTAAAAATTTCCTCAGCTGGACATTGGTAGTACAATAACATCGCGTTTTAAACACAAGTCAACAGTCACGTTGCTGAAACTAACACTATACAACACAGAACAGGCACGGCATTGTCTTTAAGAGTTTTATAAGGATATTACTGTTAGTACATATAAAAAGAACCGAGATGGCTTCAGGCTTTACGTTTAGATTTGCTTTGCGCACTTCTTCAGTATGAAAGGGGTCCCCATAACCAAAGCGAATAATCTGTAGATTAGTTCAGATTACATTGCTTCAGAACCTGAGAAGGGATCTACGAGAAACAACTTAGTTATGAATCCCTGTCAGGCACAAAGACCTAAGTACAAATGTGCAACGGTTTTGATCTCTCGTAGCGTTGTAAAGCTTTCTTTTTTTCATCAAACCTGCCGTCCAATCGACTTACGTCAACTAATTTAACGTTACGCTCAAAATTGCTTTAACACTGGATTCCTTTGTAGGACTTACGGAAATAGCTGTTGTCCTTACAAAGAAACGAACGTCTTCATGTATCATAGATTTAGAAATGGTCATTAGTCGAAGAACCAGTTGAAATATCCAGAACTAAAAGGCAGAAAGAGGGACAGTGAGGATGTCTCGTTCATATAAATTGTAAAATGCCCATGACAAATGATATTGCAAATTCCTTTTTGCCTTTTATGGCAAAGTCGTCAAAAACTCGAAATCGCTAATTGACGCCTAGCGCGTACGAGAGCCAAGTTGTGAATTGCTATATCCCATACAAATCAGGTCTATCAAGGTCTATCAAGGTCTATCAAGGTCTATCAAGGTCCATCAAGGTCTATCAAGGTCTTTCACTAAGATTCCGTTGTCTGTTTCTAGCTGGTTTTAGTTGGCAACATTTATAGCTGAACTGAATTGTAGCAAGCAGATGTACCAAGAGTGCTCCTTGAAATGGATGTCTCATGTTCTAGCAGCAGTCAACCCAGAGTAGCATCAATGCTCACTTGTGGCCTCCCCTGTATTTTCCAATTCTACTGTTGTAAAACAGCGACCCGATATGGCCATAGCTGCACTCCGGTATTTTGACAATCAATGACACCCAGCACAGGGAGAGCAGGAATAATAACCTAAAGGTGAAGAAGAAATTAAAATAGTCTCTTTAATTCCTGGTCAAAGTTGAAAAATAGAGAGACAATAATTCTTACTTAATAGGATTACGACTTTTGTTCAAGTAAATGAGCCCTTATTTTCACTTCGAAGAACATAATACTGGCTGTTGCTGGCAGGACAAGCCAGTAATGTATTAAGAAAGAAAAAAATAGGGATAGATGTCACTGACTTAGAACTGACCGCTTTCCTTTAATGAGTTGGCGTTTGGCGTCTTTAGTTTACGAGTCGAAACGTCAAATTAAAGTGTTTTCCAAATAAGTCGTTTTCAATTTTTGTCCTTCACGGTGACCTTTCTACCGTTTTTCTGCCTGCAGTCTCATCTTGTGGGTTATTAATTCTAGTTTCATATAGAGCCAAGACCATGTGCCTGTTTTTAATATAAAAATCTTGTTTGACGATGAGATTCGTTGAAGAAACAGGTGAAAATGCTTCAGGAAGGGTTAGGTGTACATAAGGGTTGCTACTACTTATGACATCTTGCAAAGCCCATGAAAAACATCAATGCTGACGGAATATTTTCTGTTGCTTATAACACGTTACGTTCTCGCAAACTTATCACCATGATACGTGAACCGACGTTTTCACTGAAACTCATTACCGCAGACTTAAAAAACTGCATAAATTGGCCTCTTATAAACGTTTATAACGAAACGGATGAAATATGCGTGCGGTAAAAAGGCGCGAAAATCTTTATTTGTCCACACCTACATTGTTTTACTGAATGTTGTATACAGGCAAAGAGCGCGTCTCTGAATGGAAAAATTGTAAACGATTCACAAACTTCCCCTTCAACTAAAAACAAGAAATTTTCTCGTGGAACACTCTTTTAATAAGCTAACGTGTCGTGCAGCGAAATTCATAAGTGGACAATAAGGCGAAGAAATTAAACTTATTGTTTCACAAGGACAGCTCAGGTTCTTTCTGTGGACTAAAGTAGGCCGTCGCGCAAGAGAGACCTCAAGCGGCTGGATTACTTGTATTGAGCCTTGACTGAATACCTAGTCTCGGATGACTGAGAGTTGACAATTATACTCACTATGGCACGTGTAGAACGCACGCTTCGAAATATCAAGCTTTGAACTTTTAAGTGAAATGGCTGAGAAAAGAACAAAAGTTTAATGACGGTCACCTAACAGACTTGCAGGCAGGAGTTTTTGACCGAAACAATTGGCTTTTACCTTAATCCTTACTTTGCTTAGCATACTGCTGTCAGCAAACACTACTCAACTTTTCAGTTATAATTTACTCCCAAAGAACTCTGCCACCGATGAGTTTTCTCTCTTTTATGATCAAAGATGTTAGTTCTTCATTTCAGTTATAGGTCTTCAGTGATATCCTTTATCTTAAGTACTAGACTACATCGTT
The DNA here is from genome assembly GCA_024741275.1 of Chironex yamaguchii. Lineage (NCBI taxonomy): Eukaryota > Metazoa > Cnidaria > Cubozoa > Chirodropida > Chirodropidae > Chironex > Chironex yamaguchii. The sequence continues at coordinate 19,169 of JANTCA010013113.1, read as the reverse complement.
TCAAATTGCGTCTAATTACAATGACACGAGCCTTCTTTTTGTTCAAATTTCCTTATAAAAATGAGAATGTTCTTTGAGTTAATAGGGGTAGTCAAGCGGAGGTAGAAATGTCAATGGAAGTAGACTAACAAAAGCCTGGCACGCGTCCTCTACCTAACCTGTTCTTTGAGGTACGATTTATGGCTTTCATTTGCGGGCAACAAATTGACTCACTTGATAGCATAAAGCAATAAAAGTTATAATCAAGCGCTAATGAGAAAACTTTAGTACTTAACAGAAAAATTAAAAGGAAGTAGCGGTAGGCGAGTATTTAGGGGAATAGATATGGGTTGACTAAGAAAAATGATTAAGTTCTTGCATAAGGAAAAGAGGGAACCTTCGGGAATGCGCTCCTATGAAACGTTTAATGATTCAATCTTCTCATCAGGCCTTGGATAGAAAATATGCGGCTGAAATTGATATCAAAGGACAAGGCGTTGGTTTCTTAGTAACGACCAGACAATACTTTATTGGGAAATCTTTTAACACGTGCAATAGTTTACATTAGTATAAGCTAGACAAACAAAATCCTAGTGTAAAGGAATGGGTTTTGTTTTAACGTATCCAAACAAAGATTCCTTGTTATTTCACTGCAGGGTAAAGCTTATAAATTAGCCAAATGGACGAAGTTGAAATCAGTGGTACAGGTATACTTACAGTATCTACAAAAAGCCTTAATTAGCTAGCACCGGGAATAGATTCTTAATAGAAGAGTGGGGAAGATAAAGCGATTAATGGTGAGTGGTCTTCATAGGCCATTCATTACACAAAATTCAGTTTGCAAAGCGATCACTGTTTGCAAGTATAAACTGTTTGCAGACAGTTCAGAGCAAGAGCTTAACATCAAATCCAAGCCTTATTACAAAAGCATCAGTAAAAATCAAAGGAAGGGCTTACCTGATCAGGTAATTGCTGGTGTTGTACTTGAAGCTGGTCGTAATATAGTAAATTATCCAAATAGTAGATGTAGTTAAGAGCATTTTTCAGCGTCTCCAATTTAGATTGCTTTTTATTACCACTCAAAAATGGAACAGAATCACGTAGACTTTCAAAGGCATCGCTTAATTTTTTCACTCTTTTTCTTTCGCGTTCATTTCTTTTATTCTTGCTTTCTCCAGACCTAACTGTTTTTCTCGTCTTCGTCTTTTTGCTCTTTCGTTTTGGTGTCTTCCCTGTGCTGGAAGCAGTGTCTGAACTTGCAGAAGAGTCTTGTGAAGGCAAAAACTGATAACAGGATGGCTCAGGTGAAGATGACTGCGACAACACGTCACTGGAGTTACCCGTAAAGCTAAACGGTGAGCCAACGGGGGACTCGCTTGGAGAATAAAACGAGGAGGAACCATCGCTTCCTAAATCAAGAATATCATCCAGCCCCTCGAGATCGGTGATTTCGGGAAGCGGTATATCTTGGAACTGGAGTTCCTCGTATTGTGTTCCCATGACAGTGGATAAGTGACAGCGGTCGATATATTTCTGTAGCAGCTGACTGTTGCTCTCCACCTCTATCCAGCGGTTGCGTTTGACCAGCACGCCGAGTACAGCGGTCTTAGAAGTTTTCAGCGGCGTCTCTCAGAGACCCGTCCGAGGCGTACAATAGTGTCAACTGAATAAGACAAACAGATACGCGTGCAATGGTCTTAATTGACTCTTTCCACACCCTACTGAGTGAAAGGATCCTATTTTGATTGGTTGTCAGCATACAGTGGAACCCGTTCTAAGCATGCGTGAAAAATCTGCAGAGTTATGCTAATCAAGGTTCTGCATGCCTGCTTCTTCGATTGGCTTGGTATTAAAATTACCATGACAATAGAGCAACTTTTAATGGGTCCCCTACACGCGTGCTCTATTGTCCTGTAAATACAATCATTTTGTTAGCTCAAAAGCTAGTCGAATGTTGACACTCACAGTCCATTCAGGACTCTGTGATGTTATTAAACCGACAGCTCATTTCTGCTTGTTAGCTTTATTACACATCTTCACACATCTCTCGTTAACCTCAAAGTGAGCTTCAGATACGTACGAATTAAAACTAGGCTGCAAAGCGACCTGGCTTAAGTAAGGCACGTGCCTTGTGTGATAAGCTAAGTAATTAATGGAGCAAACGGACGTAGTGATAAGCTATGAAGAGATCCTGAAATAGCGCAGATGAAAGAAAGTAATAAATTGAAGTCTTAAACAAGATTTGAGCTGGGCAGATTATGTGCTCGCTTATGACCAAATAGATCAACTAGAATCAGTCGACCATCACTTCATATAAATAATCAAATTCTGCCATTTTCAGTTGTCACTTAAAAATATCAGCTCATTAGGTCAGATTCTTCTGCAAAGAAACATTGTAGGGAAAGCTGGTGCACGTCTTTACTAAGACTATAAATTTCTTGAAGAAGTGCGTAAAGGTTGAATTTCAACCTCCAAGCCATTAGTCAAGCTCGCTCGAGTTACTAAAATAGAGTTTTTCTACTTCATTGTCTGCAGGTCAAACAAAACGTAATTTAGTCGAGAGGTTTCAGTTTGACTGACTTTGAAAGACTACACGAAACTTGCAAGTCTATCACCAAATATGCTCTTTTCCAAGTGAAACCGGTACAAGATTCTTACTTAAAAAGATGATTACAAGCTTGTTTCTTTTACTCATTGCTTAAAGTACACCTATATTTCAGCAGAATCTCATGGTTAATATAACCTTTTGATTCAAAACAAGTTTGGTCTCCTTCACGGTTGTCTTGACTATCAAGCATATCAGACCTACCCTGTGGAACTGCGGTATAAGGAAGTTATTAGAGACGATGGATGTCAATTAAGTGTCGTTGATGTACTATAAAATGACTTTCATTTCCCTGACAAGCATAAGATTAGCAACATAACCGGCAAATGAAGTGGCCATTAGCTTTATTAACTACTACGAGCCTATAGCCTGATGATGTGACGTCGAAGTAGGGAATAGCTGAATATTTAGTGCAAGGAAATGCTTGGCTGTTGTTTTAAGGTAAGGTTCCACTAAAGAGTATTTGTAGGATAGATAGGTAGATACATAGACGAGTTGTTCGAAAGTAGGGATCGAAACTACAGGAAGTTAAACTTAGTTAAAATCATCACTAAACCTGTGTATCGGGATCGCAGATCGATCTGAGTGTTGGCTCTTGAGTCTGAGGGTTACCAGTTCGAGCCCAGTCGACTCCCACTAAGTGCATCTATTGTGGTAGTGTTCCACTCCTGACAAATATATCAAATGTGTGTGCATATATATATATTAAATATATCTGACACTGATGAAGGCTTAAGCCGAAACACAGAAAAAATCAATGAATTTCCCCTTTTATTACTTTTATTTATTTATTTATATATACATATATATACGTATACATATGTATTTCTTTAGTGACGATAAGAGTTTATCTTCCTGTAACTTTGATGGTTTGCTATGTTTATCGCATGAAAGAAACTCCCATTTTAGGAAAGTTGTGTACTCGTGAATTCCAAACAAATTTCGTCCAGTTGCAAGTTAATTACGTTAAATGTTCTTTAAGTGCAAATACTAATTAATTAAACTCTTAAATATATAGATAGATAGATAGATAGATAGATAGATAGATAGTCTTCGTATGTGCAGAATAAAGGTTTAAGCGTTCTTCCTAAACTTCTTAAATCCAGCAAAACAGGGACTTTCAGCATCTGTGATCCACTCTGCCCTTTGTTACTCTTCCATACACTATTCGGTCCTGAGGAACTCTTCCTTAAGCTGTCCTCGCTCTATACACTACCATGCCCTACACTATCGTACCCTACATTACTGTGCCTTACATTACCCTGCCGTACACTACCATCCTATGCACTTCCGTATCCTTTAGTGCCCAGTCCTACACTACCCTAAGCTAATCAATTCTAGCATCACACTTCTAAAACCAATCCATGTTACTCTGTCCTATGGTTCTCTGCCTTATGGTAATTTACCTTATGCTACTTTGCCTTATGCTACCCTGCCTTATACTAATTTTCCTTACACTACACAGTTCGACGGCACACAGCCTTATATCACTCTACCGTACGCTTCTATACCCTACACTACTACTACTATGCCCTACACTACCATGCCCTACACTACCATGCCCTACACTACCATGCCCTACACTACCATGCCCTACACTACCATGCCTTACACTACCAAGCCCTACACTACCATGCCCTACACTACCCTGTCTCTTTCGCAATTTTTACAAATACAAATTCCTATAATTTTCCTTTTACCACAGAATCGGTGTTCCGTTTACGAAATCAGACACAAATAACCTCCAATAAAAACACACCCTGAAAACGAGACTAGGAAACATTTGGTCATGAAAGGAATATTTTCTCGGAATGGTGTCTCCAAATGATTTTTGTCAGCACAGAAGCGGGGCTTTTTAGAAGCCTGGGGCGATTACATGTAGACATGGGAGGGAATATCAACACCATTGTTAACCTGTTTTGGATTGTCGCCTTCAAACCTTTTATTAAGAACGAGGTTTCAGGAGGCCGAGGTGAAGGGTGTCATCACTGGCGTATAAAAGACCAAAGTGCTATTTGTCTGAATTCCTGTGGTTCCTTTTGTTAACTCGTACAGCGTTTAAGCGTATACGTTAAAAGACAGACACCAAATAACATGAGTGGGACACTAGGGTTCAATGATTAAGAATATTTTGACCTTTCGTCTTCACGTTGATTGTTTGGAGCGTGTACAACAAATTCAAACAAATCTACAATGGCTTGTGCTACCAACAAACATCTAAGTATTTCCCTCCGACCCTGTTTCTCTTCGTTAAATTCTTCTGATATTGGTAATCAATGCTAGAATCAATGTCACATCAGGATGTTTCCACTTTACGTAGTTGGTAATGTGCATGGTACTCTGCTGGTCAGATTTGATTTTATTAGAAAGCCAATTGCATTTGTAGCCCATTTTCGGTGCCTGCATAATGAATGTGATTGCGAGTATGTGGTAATCAAACAACATGAAAAACAAACATGTTCTTTACAGCTATCATTCAAAACAAGCCAGTCCTTCCATATCGAGTTTCCCATCTTGTATTATTCTCATAAAGTATGCACATTGGACAGGCCCTGTTCGTTTGGTCCCTTGGCAAACTATACGGATTTGGTGGAAAACTTTTGCTTAAATATCAATTTTGTCTCTGTCTTTGTCGCTAACACTTTCCCACCTGGAAACATCATTTCCTGCCAGCAAACCTGTTTACTGACATTCAGACCCCGAGGCAGGTTTTTCTTCAAATATCTCAAGTCCATGTATTACTGTATGGTTGGCCTGGAATGATTGAAATTGTTCAACTGATGTTCCAATTCACTGTGGTTAACTTCCAACATTATTTTTTTCCAAATCCCCTTCACTTGGCTGGACCTCCTGCCCTTTTACGTCAGTCATAGGAGGTACTCGCCATTCCTAACTTCTTTGGATCCTGCTCTCAGTAATTTTCCTCCAACCAACCTGCTGAAATGTTCCTGTTCGTTTGGATTCGTTTTCCAGCCCCTTTGACCTTTTTTTAGCTTAGCAGCTCCAGATCGAGACTTTCTCTTCCTGTTTATCACTTCATTCAGATACAGCACTAGCTCATCACGAAACGAAATAGCAGATACCATTGGCTATACTGACTTAATTATGTAGAGAATGACGTCACTATGAAGTCGTTAACGGTTCAAAACCGGACTTTACATATAAATGACGACAGCCATCTGACAGTCTCTTGGATATTTCAAACTTGCTACATTCTTTTGCTAGCACAAACATCTCTTCTAATTTTGGCCAGCTTTAAACCACAATGATCTCCTTTTTAGAGCTAGATTCATTTCAACATACAAAAAATTGAGTTTTGACCCCCAAAAAATTACTCTCTACTTTATGAGGCCCCCTTAATAATCGGAGCATACTTATCGTAGCTATAGTAGCTTAGTGAAGCGATTGTATATATATATACATATATATACATATATATACATATATATCTTCTGAAGAAGAATTATTCGAAACGTTAAAAAGTGTTTATTTCTTGTAATTTATATATATATATATATATATTTATAATTTTTTCTGTGTTTCGGCTTAAGCCCTCATCAGTGTCAGATATATGTAGTACCTCAAAAGACACCGTGGATGCTCATAAATTAATGAATTCCCCCTTACCCACCGCTGCGTTTCGTCTCGTAATATCAAGGACTTTGAAAGTCCTTTAACAAATCTTTGTGCCGTGATGGCACGGAGGTTTGAGTGTTGGCTTTTGAGTCTGAGGGCTACCAGTTCGAGCCCGATCAGCCCCACTTAGTGCAGCTATCGTAGTAATGCTCCACTCTTGGTAAATATATGATAAGCACTGTGTCTGTTGAGGTATTACATATATCTGACACTGATGAAGGCTTAAGCCGAAGGACAGAAAAATTGATGAGTTTTGCGTCTGTCGAGGTATTATATATATGTATATATGTATGTATGTGTGTGTGTTTGTGTCAATATGTCAATCATTCACGTTCATTAAATATATACAAATCTAGAGGAGATACCTACTTCAGTTTTATTTGCAATTCACCATAACGATTGAAAATAAATAGACAGCAGAACTGTAACACCAAAAAATACAAGACTTATCTTTGTGGATGGAAAATTCGTGAATGGAGTGGTTTTTCTCTAGTAAAATAGCACGTATAAACAGTTTAGACGGACTCTCAAACAGGTTGGTCAAAATTTTGGGATTCTGCCATGTAAGGCCCAGATTGCGTCCGAAGCAATCCCCTGAGGGCGTTCAGTAACTTCTCTATACTATGTGCAAATACTTAAGCGCAGTTAACGTTGAGAAGCTGTTGTATTTCATGCGCCGTTACGCTTTAGGCAACGTATTTTCTCCTTGTCTTGGCAAAGCTCACATAGGCATCGCTAGCAAGCCCACTCAAGCGGTTTTTAGTGAATGATTGCGTTCCATTGTGATGAGCGCATGTAATTTGCGTCTCCATCGGACTGAAATCACTTTTGAAAAGCTTTTAGACAGTAAGAACTATGCAGATAAGACCACTTGATATCTGATCTATTTTAGAGTTCTTAAAACATGGACAATCTACCTTTGTCTCTTCCCCTCTTCAGCAAAGAAAGTTATTGTCACAAGACACATTAAAGATTGGCTAAGCCTTTGTCAAATTGTACGGTGTAGACCTTCTCGGCATCATTGCCGAAAGTATTAGAAAATTCCAATAGCTTCATTTCAAAAGGCCGATTAGGACAAAGCAGAGGAAATCTATAAATCAAGATTGTCTAAGATGACAGCTTGGCTCGTGCCGAAGTGTGCCCCTATAGATTTTTGTCTCTCATTGAGGTCATCATCCCGTGTAACAAGATCTGAACTGCCGCACACTTTGCTCAAATTATTCTTAACAATTCTGGGCTCAACAACCACAAACAGGTAGAAGAATGCTAAGTGCATTTGATAGCTGTTTTCTTGCGCGTGTGTACGCGTGGAGACCTACGTGTCACCTTGCAACAGTCCGTTCTTCCCTGTACTTAAGCTATTTTTTATATCTGTGCCCATCTGGCTATGGAAAAGTTGTCAGACGCCTCAGTCTCGCTATCCCCCTGTCTCTCCGTCATTTAGTATACTCAAATGTTATTTTGCGTGATGTCCGTTCTTTCATCTGATCTATGATGTGTAAGGAACTCTGAATGTATAGGCAAATAGATTGAGTTGATTACTTAACTTGTCTACATTTCTACTTTACTTATACAGGTGTATGCAAGTGCTTTAAAGCAAGAAGTCGTGTCTGTACGCACATGTTTGAAAGTCTTTAATTTTTTTTGTATGTTTAACACAAAAAATATTAAAGAATTTCCCCTAACCCGCCGCTGGGTTTCGTCTCGTAATACCAAGGACTATGGAAGTCCTTCACCAAACCTTTCTGTGCCGTGATGGCACGGAGGTTTGAGTGTTGGCTTTTGAGTCTGAGGGTTACCAGTTCGAGCCCGGTCGGCTCCCACTTAGTGCATCTATTGTGGTAGTGTTCCACTCCTGACAAATATATGAAAAGCACTGTGTCTGTTGAGATACTATATATTTGCATTGTTCTTCAAAAAATAAAAACCTCATATAACGTTTCACATTTGAAGAACCTATATAATTTCTAATAAACATGTGCTATATGTATATATATGTATATATTCGTTAATTTGCACGTACCCATGTGTCTACTTAAAGGTAGAAAAATATCCACATTTATACTTATGCAGATTTGCGTCTACGCTATTCTAGTTGCATTCTAGGTGCATTAACATGTGTGTGTCTATTTGTCTCCATAAGTACTTTATGCTTTCAGTATCTAGTGATGTAATCATTAGAAACCCTTACATCATCAAAAATTCACGTCTAAACAACTAACACCAAGGTCATTGGTCATAGCACTCTGCCCCCAAAGTGGATGGTCAGAGGTTTGGTCCCAACCCTTGCCATATGGTCTGTTTCTCATATTTGAATACTTTAGCATAGGGAGCTACGGATTAAAACACGGCTAGGAATGTAGGTTATTGTGGTAATGCTCCACTTTCAATGAAAATGTATCAAAGCGCTTCAGTCTGATAAAATTATATAAATAGCTCTACATTAAATAAACATGACTTACATTTAACGTTTGAACAATCTCTTTGTTAGAGATTTTTAACAAAAATGGGTTAAGTCGCGAAATGTATAATCAGATTCGTGCTAGAGGTTCTCAACGTGCACGTATGTATGGTTTACATAAAACACATAAGAACAATACTCCACTTCGGCCTATTTTATCCATGATTGGTTCTGCTCATCACAAATTGGCTAAATGGCTTTCTAACCTTTTGGAACCAGTGTTGAAAATTTACCGCAAAACCTGTATAAAAAATTCCTACACCTTTGCAAAATTCGTTCAAAATCTCAAAATCGATTCTCGTGAGGCAGTTATGTGTTCTTTTGACATAACCAGCCTTTTCGCTAATGTCCCCCTTGGTGAGACGATAAAAATGTGCCGATGCTTTGTACAGGGGAAAGGTTGAACATCTCCCCGTCCCAGAAGAGATCTTTGTTGAATTAAGGGAATATGCCACTAGAGGTGTTGAATTCAGTTTTAACGATACAGTGTATCGACAAAAAGGACGGGGTGGTAATGGGCAGCCCCTTGGGTCCAACATTGGCAAATATTTTAGTTGGCTTTCATGAGCAGCGTATTGCAAAAGAAAACAACCAAAACTTGTCTGTTTATTTTCGGTATGATCATGACACCTTTGCCATCTTTAAAATAGAGCTGGAATGTGACAGGTTTTTCCAAAAACTTAACCAGTTACATCCAGCTCTCAAATTTACGGTTGAAAAAGACTGTTTATTACCATTTCTTGATGTTTTGGTGGAAAAAACTGACAGTAATTTGCTAACAACAGTTTACCTAAAAGCTACTTTTACTGGTCAGTACATTCGTTTGGATTCTTTTTGTCCAAAAAAAGAGGAAAAACAACCTCATCAGAACACTTGACCAAAGAGCACTTTGTATTTGTTCAAAATCTAACTTAAATTCGGAATTAGGGAAATAGAATCTATTCTCCTTGAAAACGGTAATCCAGAGGATGTTGTTTCTAGATTTCTTCGAGAAAAGATCACTGATTTTACCACCAAAAAACTTGGGGGGGCCTCAAAAATGTCCTGTTTACCTAAAATGTCCTTGGCTAGGCTATGTTTCTATCCGCATTGAAACACAGATTAAAAAAGCTGTTAAGTGTTTCTCTGCTGTCAATCAAAGAATTGTTTTCACGACTAGGAAGATCTTGCCATCCATTCATAACGAATGTGTACCTACCGCACAAAAAAGCTTATTTGTATATAAATTTTTGTGCCGAAGTGAAGCTCGGTATGTAGGTCGCACTTCTCAAAGATTGGGTGACAGGATCAAATAACATGTTCCAGCCACTGTACACCAAGCATCAATTCCTCCTAGAGAACAGCCATGTCGCGCTTGCAAAGCGAAAATGACTGCAAAAACATGGGATTCTGCCATAGGCCAACATTTACTAGAAAATTCAGAATACGCCAAAATGCATAAGGACGAGAATCTTCGGATAATTGGCAGAGCTAGATCGTCCTTTCATCTAAGTCTATTAGAGTCTGTCTACATTAAAACAGCAAAACCAGTACTCTGCAGGCAGAAGGAGTTCGTTTTTTCACTTGGACTCTTTTAATAATGTTTTGTTTCTTTATTTTCTCTTTCTTTTTTTCCTTTCTTGTTTATGATTAGCTAGATTTGCTACATGTTTCGTACAAATAGGTTGCCATATACATATACTTTCCTTTCTGAAGGGTCATACGCTGAAGAGTGTCACACGAAAAAAGCTCTGAAGTAAGTTTTTAGCGCAATGTCGCAAATTTTCAACGCGATTTAACGTTTCGTATACAATAATATAGTAATATGATAATGGCGATATGGATTAAATTGACAATGCTGATACTTGATGATAATTATGATAATTATGATGGTGAAAACTGATGATGACAATAATGATGAGGATAATTGAAGCTGTGCGCTTCCCCTGATGTATTATATGAGATGCGTTTGTGATGCATATATAAGGTATACTTATGCATGAAATGTATTATGGTATACTGGTATTTATGTATAGGTAAGCGTGTAAATGCATGAGTATGAAGCAAAAACAGTATTAATGGACGCCTATGCCAAGGTATTTGTTCGAGCACTGATAAATGTGATGTTGCTTCCCGCACAATATTGAAGTATATGGCATCTCCCATCTCCGTTTCCTTAGCCTTTGGGCCCCACAGTATTGCTGGCACATAGAATGCTACAGTAGGGGGCTAGACCATTGGTATCACTGTCTGATTAACTTCCATAATCTATCCCATAAATGCTAAGTGGTAGGCACAGAATCTTTGTGTCTAAAGTCTCTGTTATGACTCGGTCGTGTATTTGAACCCAAAACCTTCCGCATGCAAAGCAATCGCTCTACTTCTACAACAACAATGATTTTAATGGTTCTTTCCGATCTGTTACTACCCCAGTTCTACGTCCCAATAACCAATAACAACATGTTATTTTATTTCTTATATCATATTGATCACTTCCTATGTCAGTCGCTCAAATCTACATCATCTGTCCGCGCGCGTACTACATAAACAATAATCGCAATGTCACACGGACATACCCTTTCTTACTGTGTATTTGAATACTGTCCATGCTCTTTAATATAGTCTATCACTGGGTCAAAAGTAAGGTAACGTACACTCTCCTTTTTGCCAAGTTTCTCCCTGAAAATAAATCAGAAAACTATTAATTCAATTTCTCATCAAAATCAATTAGCTAAGAAGCAGGAGATATAAAACAAAGACAGGGGCTTACTGGAATACTCTTTCCCCCTCGTTAGACCATAATGGTACACTTTTTGACCAAAATCGCCATTCCAAAGGATGATAGCACTGGGAACGATTTAGGAACGTTAGAGTCTTAAAATAAAAGAGTATTTAAGAACGGTCAACCTCAGTCATTACAAGCTGGTTCTCTTAATTCTCCAAAACAAATCTACAGACAATACAACATCTTTACGGAATACTAAACAGAGAGTATCAAATTGGATTTCACATAGCTGAAACCCAGGCTTATTGTAGAAAACCGCACAAAAATGACTATATCTCACTAAGACCCAGGCCCATTGTAGAAAGCCACAAAGGAATGTTAATTTCTAAATCATATACACATGACAAGCGATGACTCAACATTATGTGGAAAGAAAAGACCTCACGGGCAAAAGTCGGCTGCAACAAACAAAATACTTGCTCAATCGGACTGTGAGATTCCTTGGTATAACACAAAGTGGATTTACCAACAGACACTCCCTTAACTAGATATCGAATCACAGATATTTGTCTAGTCCTCGCTATAATTAAGGTAATTGGTGAAGAATTGGAATACAGTCATCGTCAAAGTGCCATTGGATAACAGACGTAGATAAAATCTTCTTCACTCTGCATTCCTAGTTACCATGCACACCACACAAGTCAATTATAAAAGTCGAATATTTCTCTGAAACCAAGAATGAAAAGAACAATCCAGAAAATGATTGCTTGCTGCTGAAGCACTTGATATAAACAAAACAACTGTTCAGCACAGTCGTTCATAAAGCACCGTGCACACATCTAAGGATTAGAAAAGCATGCCATGCACGGTTGGTCACAATTGATTCTGCGCACTTGCAATAAATAAGAGACATGTCAGAAATGAGTGGCTGTTATGAACTTTCCAAACCTCTAAGCATAAAAGAAGCAACTAAGCCGTTGGTAAAGATGAGCAATAAAGTACACCTGCAAAAATCCAAGACATTTCAGGCATGCTTGTTGATATGGCACAATGAACACTTTTGGCGATAGTTGAAGCATTGCAGCAATGGTTCTAGACGAGCAAATTAAGTACGCTTGCAAGAATCCAAGACATTTCAGGCATGCTTGTTGATATGGCACAATGAACACTTTTAGCGATAGTTAAGCATTGCAGCAATGGTTCTAGACGAGCAAATTAAGTACACTTGCAAGTATCAAAGACATTTCAGACAAGCTTGTTGATCTTGAACAATGAACAATTTTAGGGATAAGAGAAGCATTGCAGCAATGGTTCTAGACGAGCAAATAAGTACACTTGCAAAT
>JANTCA010013112.1:31736-49147 GCA_024741275.1 Chironex yamaguchii | reverse complement strand
ATGTTTGTGGATTTAAGCAAGCATAACATAGATTACTGTTAGCTTTTCTCAAAGTTGCAGTTTCTTTAAAGTGCGTATAGTGTTATAAAGGTATCGTGATGTGAAGTTGTAAATGTTTCTGTGTAGTGAATCAAGTGCCTTGTGCCAAATTTTTAGGTGACATGGAAAACATTCCTTTATTAAAGCTTTAATGATAAACCATTGGGAAGTCAGAGTGTTTGTTACGTGATCCTCGTTTTGTTTCTGGATCTCTTTAATTACTGATTTGCTACTTTTATAAGAATCGTACATGATAATTGCATGTCTCGTATCATTAAATACAAATTTTATGTAACAATCAACAGTACCTTGCAACTTTTTACGTAATATAACTTGACATTGGCTAACTTTTGACGATACATCAAACACATTTAAACAAAATATATTTTTAATAAGCATGACGATGTGAAGAGTTCCACAAGCAGGAATTTCAAGCCATCGTCTGCAAAAGTAATGACATTTAGAATCAAGTGCATTTTAACCCCAGTAATATTAAAATTGTCAAGTGCCACGTTAGCTTAGGCAACAAATATCTTTGCTGCAGCACCCATTTGTTTTTGGGATGAAGAGGAAGTGAATCAATTTTGTTTAAAATTGTATCATATGTATCAATTAAGATTACTTTGTGCTTGGAATTGTCCATTAGGAAATTAAAGAAACGACCAAGATAACGAAAATGTTTAGCTGAACAGCTGGAACCATTTTTCCACTAATGTAAAGCTTTGGCAGAACATGTTTAGATTGTGTACTTGCTTAGACCATTCCAAAAGACATACATTTGCCGACCCGTCAGGACATTCGACACCATGTGCGCCAAGTAGTAAAAGCATTTAGTAGGACTTGATTTTCATATTCCTGACCTGTTAAAACAGCAGCATCGTCCGCAAATTGATACCAATGTCGAGGTTGGAGTAATGGTGAAAAGGAATATCCTAATTGTGAGAATTTCTCTGTTTTGATATACTGTATAAACGTATTGATTAATAAATTGAATATTAATGGACTTAGGCAATCACCTTGTAGCACACCCCTTTCTACATGAACAAATTCAGTTTTAAAGTTTTTGCAGGTCAAAGAGGTGTAAAATTGATCATAAAGGTTTGAAATCATGGAAATTATAAGTTCAAGGATGTTGTGATATCTCAAAACAATAGGTATTAAAGTATGATCAACCTCACCAAAAGCATTTTTTAGATCTAGGAGAGTTACAAACACTGACCTTTGCTTGAGCTTGGCTTTTTGAATGATATGAGCTAAATGAGCAGTATGCTCAAATGTGCCTGATAATCCTTTTATATATCCTTTTTGAATCGAAGTTTCAATAAAATGATTTTGGCTTAGATATGAATATATGCAATTCCTTAAGATTATGTGAAAACTTTTAAAGGCACTGACTCAAGACTTATTGGGTGAAAGTTAGCAGGTAAATCTGTAGGTCCCTTTTTGTGAATCAAAACAGTTAGAGGACGTTTCCAAGTAACAAGAATATTCTGTGTGGTCCAAATTTTTTTAATTATAGCAGTGATATATGATTTTAAATAAGGAGGCTTCTTAAACAAAATAATTGAGATTTGATCTAAAGGACATGGGCTACCACTTGATTTCATAGACCTGATTGATCTGGTTACTTGTTGATATGATGGAGGGTTAGTCTTGAAAAGAAATTGAGGTTCGTACTGCACCAGCAAAGGTAGTTACCAAATTTAAAATAATTCGATGTCGCATTTGAGATCGTCGTGTTTTTGCTAACTACTTCTGTAAATAGACTTCAAACGGATTACTGGAATGTCAGGATAGTAGTTGGGAACTAAAATAAACAATTAATCCATCGTTTTACTACTTACAAATTTCGCCGAAAAGGCACTAAGAAGATGATGTCCATGAACATCACATTACTTGAATCTTGAAGGCAAATAAAAACGAAAACACGTTGTTGGTTTTCGCTTGTATATGCATGTACTCGCGCTTTTCAATATTTTTCTTCGGCGTGTCCCTTTCTTTCATCAGTTATCTGCGAAACTTTCATGACAAAGGATGCAAATGATACTTCGTTAGTTTGAAGTAGATCATTAGGTCTGATGAAAAAAGACGCTAGTTCATTTCAGTATTGTGGTTACATACATATTTAATTCCATTTATTACTCAGCTATATCTGGGCCACGCGGCCGCACTCATTTGCAATATCACCGCAAATAGCTTCGTAACTTTCGGAATTAAATACAAGAAAATACCACCCCACATTCAACTGTAATTCCGCTGCTTCTGTCAACTGATAGGTAGACTATCACAATTCCTTTTCGATAGGTGCAGAATTAGACAGGGAGAGTAAATCTGCCTTGCTCTTGCGCTTACAAAGGTCGATGCAATCCGTCTGTTGTATCTTTGCAAGGTATACAGTCATGTTTTGAGAACATAGGACCATCTTTCAAGTAGGTCAATTTTTTCAAGTCTGCACATTTTGGAGGTATTAGAATACAAGGAAACGCCACAGGATGATAGTAACGAGAGACTAAATATCATTGAACACTGGAACCAAACCAAAAAGGGTTAGCCACTTTCCTATGCATTTTTTTTGAGAAAACCTTATTACACAAAAACCTTATTCAAACCTTGCTTGCACTTTGGATTTCATTCTACCAGCTCTTTATGATAAATTTGTAACTTGAAGGGTTGATTTCACAAATTCCATGTTAAATGCTTGCTCAGGAGCGTTAACAATAAACCGTACCTTAGTTAATGACAAACTTGGTTGCTATTTGAACAACCAAGTTTAATTAATGAGCCTCACGTGGCAACCGTGATAAATGTGGGAATCCTTATACGCGGTTAATACGCATCGCGACATGAGAAATACATTATAAATCTTGTAAGGAAGCCTCATCGAAATTTCGCTCGTTTGCCCAAACTGTGCAAAAGGCTTCGACTACCAAAAAACAGACCTAAAGTGGAGAAATACTTAAATATAACACAGTGTTTTTATCTTGAACAGTTTTATCTTAAAACGTACACTCGAAGATGACATATAAGTTAAAACATGTCACCAGCGAACCCCACAAAAATAAACAGTATCACAGGAACGGCTAGTCATCAGACTATGCTTTGTGTTTCCCTTTACCAAATACGCCTATGAGTGGGTTAGAAAATGTTGCAAAATCTTAACGTTTGACTTTTCAACCGTGGTCGACGTCCTTTGGGTTTCATGAACCACCACTCGAGAGATAATGGCAGCATTCTGTTGTCTCGAACTTTGAAGTGCCTCAAGTCTGGTTCCCATAAGATCGTAAGATGATCTAAAAAGCAATATAACTGTAAGGCATCGTAAAAATAATACGGCATTCTTTAGTTTAAAATACATGTTTCGACCAAACTTCAGCCATCTTCAGAAGATCGTAAGAGTCGGGAACGTATCACCGATCCCTTCTTCAATCTTCAATAACGATCAAAGAAAGTGTTACTATTGATAGGAGACGAGTTCACAACTATCAGACTATCAACTAACAAGCGTACTTTCCCACCCAAAAATATTCCGACAACAAAATCACTGCGAACAGAAATGCGTGAAATGACTTTCCTAGGTGACCACTTTTTAACAATAGAGAATTGGCGGCGTCGTCAACCCGTATTTCCATTAAAGTTCACTTTCATCGTAAAAGTCAAGACGAGTTGGGCTTAGATCAATTCTCGCCACCCTTGCGATTCACAGTCGACGCAGTCGCAATGCTCGCAAGACATTGTTTACATTAAAGTCGGGAGACCAATGCTCTCCGAATCTCTTACGATCTCATGGGAACCAGGCTCAATGTGTAAAGTAAATTCCTACGATCCTTTGCAATACCAAAATCGAGCTCTGTAATCTTCACTGCATGAGATGAACGCCGCCTCCACTGGTGAATGGACTAAATAGCGAATCCAATTGTTATGACCTGCAGAGGTAATAATTCATAACATTACTTAATCTGAGGAAATCTGTGGGCAAAAGTACACCATTTAGGACGCCGTTGGGCATATATATCTATCCACAAACATAGTCTTAAATACACAGCCGGTCAAGACATGTTACCACCAGATGGCACATAATTGAAATCGCTAAGAACACAGTAGTGTTTTATGGTCCTATTAATTATTGTATACGAAAGGACTGGGGCAAATCAACATTACAAAGAATGAATCGGAATCCTGATCCATTCTAGCAGGAGTTTTTTAAAAACAAAATTTGACATTTCAAAACAACTGGGTACAATTTGCAATCTGGTACTGACCATTTGTAAGCAATCTGCTGTTTCGTAAATGCCAGACCAAAAACATTTTCTCTTCAGTTTTAGCCTTTTCTTATGTTATGTATGACCTAAGGTTTAAATATAATTTCACGTCTGTATGTTATAAACCATTTCAAATTTGCTTGATCTATTTCGAGTTCTTTATCATTTAAGCAATACATGTTTCAAAAGTTAAAGTCCCTTTCTACACACACATTTCTGTTTATTCAGCCCTTGGGCGACACAGCTGTGCAAGAAAGCTATCTGTTACAGTAGGAGACTGACCAATTCATACAACTGTTTGTTTAACTCAATAATCATTGCCTTTACATACTGCGTGCTATGCATGGGGGTGTCGTGGGCCATTCAAAAATTCTTGACCAAGACCGGTCGGGGCTGGGGGTGGGGGGTGAACTCGCAGCTTTCGATACAAGGAGAGAGATGGCTTCCACAAAGCTATTGATATATGCTATTACTAGTTATATTAATTCTATTTATACTACTTTATTATTCATTTTCATTTAATATCCACCTATCCAAAATGTTCCTTAAGCAATCTCAAGAGGCATAATAGGTTCATGATAAACACTTTCTTGGTTGCTTCAATACGACCTAAACATGTGTGGTTAGTAATTGTGTTTATAGTGAGTGAGCAAAGAGCCGCCGTGGTATAGTGGATAAACTGACGATCTTGCAAATCAGAGGTCGCGAGTTCGAACCCGCTTCACCACAAACAAAATACCATTGATAAGGGTAGGTACCGGGAGCCCACTTTATAAAGAGCTTACTTCTTAGTAAATTCTATAACCCTGGCATGGGAATAAGTTAAGCTCGGTTACGAGTGTGCTACAAAAAAGGGAGCAAAACACTGTATCGAAAGTAACGAAAACGTAAAAGGTACAAGTTCCCTACCTGAGTTCAAATTGGGTAATTTTTCCGTAGTTCTGCTGTCCCAACAACCAATAGACATATTTTTATCATCAGGAAATAACACTGGTAAGAATAAAGAGCAAGCCTATAAATTTATATGCAACACGTTTCGTAAAAGCTGATCACAGAAGAAACAATTGAGGCTGTAAACTAATGAAAAATGCGTTTCATAGATGCAGAAAGTTAATGACTTCAAAGAAACAACAGACGATATTAATCCCGATGATAGGAACCATGAAAATTTATTTGAGCTAAAAAACAACTTTAGAGGTAGGAAAGACTGATCATAGGACTTAAACCATGAAAAGCAAACTCAAGTTGTGTTGTAGAGATTATAACGAGACCAAGGCACCTTCTGCCACAAGTTCGTCAAGTAAGCGACACACTCTTCCAGGGTATTTTCTTCAGCTAAGTAGCCATGCGCAAAATGTGTACTTTGGCCTAGTACACAAAACGTACATTCGACATGCGTTGCCTCCAACTCACAGGGAACCTACTGAATTGTTTGAAATATGCGACATATGGGTGAAAATGTAATAAAATTTTATATAAAAAATTAACTCAAAAATAAACCCCTCCTCTATTCAGTCATATTATATGTCGCTCCCACTTTGTTGGCCATAGACGAGAAGCGAAAATAGAACGGAGCAAATCTTGATCGAGTATTTTTTGCAAAGCGCTCATTTACTGCTCTAAAAAGTCTTCTGTAGTGAGCAGATGTAATTCTATGTTTAGAAGATGAAGACAAATAAACAGTTTTTCTGTTCACTTTTTCTCGTTGCTTGTTTGCTTCGTTAACAAATTGTTCAAGAAGTCAAAGGAAGGGAGCAGAGATTTGGTTTGAAATAGCGAAAAGTTCGAGATAACATTGCTCAAGATGGCCAGCACCATTCGTACGGAATTATTACTTGTAAACTCATAGGACTTAAAGTCTGTTTAACATTGTTAAATAAGTTCGAGAACAGCAGGCTCTAATTTAGGCAGTTTGACGGATTAAATTAAAGGGAATGGTGCAGTTTCAATCTGATACCAATGCAGAGAAAAGATCGGGTATAACAATCATCGTTGAATATGGAAAATCATTAGATAGTGGCGTCTCCACAAAATCCGACCACGTCTGAAAATTCTACTAGGAATCCAAAACAAACAAACAGAAGTAAAATTATGATTGTGAGCACCGAAGCCTTGAACCTGGGTCTCACGTCGGCATATCTGACGCCTTTCCTACAGACATAACAGGCAGAAAAGGTCATAAGACCTTTAGTCATTCAATCCAAATTATGTTCTTGTGTTTCAGGTCATCGGCTAATGTGCTTACAAGCAACATGTGTTTTGTGCTCATACTACATTGCTGGCTCACGTTTCCATTGGTTCATTTGTAGGAGCCTGGGCCAGTACCAGGACTCAAGTTTACTAGTAAAACTACAACGACCAATCATACATCACAATTTTATTGTGATTATTAATAACATGCTCATGTTTATTTACAGAAACAACCATTAATATGTCACCTGGTCGGACTTGTCCTACAATTTTCGGAGAGTGGGTTAAGTGATAAACAACTTTATCTTGCTCTACATCAAACATTGATGAGCATATCATTTTAAAGCAGCCATCGGAAACCAGATCAAGAAATTAGTTAGAATGATGGTCACCTTTGCTTTGAAAATTAGCGCATAATACATGAGAGCGTTACCTACCAAAGTCTTCCACGTGATTAAAAATTGCTGGTACAGTACTGTTCTGATGCAGCTGTGCTCCCACGTAGATATTCAAATTTCGACCTTAAAACGAAATAAGAAGTGCGTCATTCGTTGTCCATTTAAGATAAGCCAAAAGAGTCGAATGATTGAATTTCAGTACCACTCTGCACAGCATGGCAGAACTCGACGAGATCTCGCGCGTGTAAAGACAAAGTTCCGCCGCACACGAGGTGCACGCCTGATTCCCTCGGGTGCAGCGCACGGCTTGACCCGTGTATTTTTTATAATCTTTGTATTTTAGTATAAAACTCCCCTCGACTTCTCTCGACAGCACTCGACTTTTAACAACACGCTGGTACTAAACGACTCGATCTTTAGAGTCGGATATCGATTTGTTTACGTTCCAGGACAACACAGTAATGTTTTTTATCGTTACTTATTTGTTTCACTTTAAATACGTTTTACATAAACATAAAAAATATAGAATTCACCACAAATCTAGAGTTGTGTTTAGTGTAACAAACTAAAACTACAACGGCCAATTTTTGTTTACTTTGTCATGAATTGATGTGCGCATGCGCAGCCTAATTATCGGGGTGCATTTCGATTTAACGGAAATTGCCTCGTGCGTGAGTTGCCACAGTCTGCAGATTGGGTCATGTAGCTTAAAGGCGCTAATCAAAAATGAAAGAAACTTCATTGCAGCCGCAAATGTTTTCCATTATGATAACTTTTAAGTTTACAGCACATTTCGGTTACCAACGATATGACAGTAGCTTGTTATACAATAGACCGTCGCAATAAACAGTGACATTAAACGTGCCAGCGATATCCAGAGCAAAAGGAAACGATGAGGTGCAGTACCGTCGAAAGAAGGGGTAACCGGGGTAAATTCCCGGGGCCCCGGCCTCGACTAGGGCCTGCGAAAAGTTTTGTAATACAATAACAATTCAATTCCAGGCGCTTTTGGACGCTCATTCACCAAATCACCAGGGCTTATTTATTCGCCAAGTTTATTCTACTGTTTGGCGTTTTATTCGACTGTTTTATCAACCTTGTATCTTTTTAAGTCTTATTTTAGCTTTCTATTGTCATTGATGATGCTGATGCCGACGCAACATAATTTCAATAGCAGCAAAAATTTGAGTTTGAATATATCTGGCTCTTCAAAGTTCGAAACCCACAAGTGCCAGTGATGTTTATAGTTGATACTTAGTGGCCAGTCTAAAACCAACTGAATAATAATGATGTGATTTAGCAAGTTAAGACTTAGTAGTTGATTGCAAAGAGGGTATACTGTTTTCTCACGCTAATCACGCAAGCCATTCATAAGTGCTGCAAGCTGTCTTTTATTGACTAAGACACCCACTTTAGAGCAATTTTCATTTCTACTTAATTACTTGCACCTCTTTACGCCAAGTCACAACGTTTCAGCTTTTATAAGTTGTCTTAGAAATACTTCAAAAATAAAACACAACGGCAAGCCCAAAACAGTATTGCAGTCATCAATGGTCTTGTCACGTGGTCAGGAGGCAAATGTATATAAAGAAGCCATCGCCTCCCTGATGACTTGTCTAAATCTAAAGGTACAAGTTAACATGTCTTAAACCAAAGATCAAAATATAGAAAATATGTTACTTTGATTTTACTACCAATCGCCACTATGCAATTATTACAATTAAACAACCGCAAAGAGCTCTAAAAGTATGTTAAAGCCAATCCAGCTCATATAATTAGTGAATTAAGATGAACATGTTAAACATTTTTCTGAACAAATACGTCTGTCTGTAGTTACTCTATTTCTAAGTTTACATAAATAAGTCCGACTTTTTGTATAGAATTTGCCAAAAACTGTGCGAAAATGTTACTTCTACATAACGTATGACATCGATAAATAACATTTCTTTATCCAATCACGACGAGCTACGTGTGTGCTCGGACTTTAACACGAGCCATTGAATCTAGCATCCGCATTTTTTTTTCATCATGAAATACTCTTGTTTATAAAAACACAGAAGTATAAGTGGGGGGATAATTAAATGTGTACAAAATTGCCAACTTATTAATCACTTTACCAAAGTTTGTAATAAGTTAATTTCAAAAGTGCCAGTGGACATGACTACAGTAACGATAAAACAGGCTTGAGCTGGCATCAAAGTTTCACTGTGAAAATGTTTGACTCCGTTGTTTTTATCACAGTCTCTAACACTGATTTCTATGGAGAAAAAATTTTATTTTTTTAAGTGTTTGAAACATGTTAGGAAGTATTAATGGTGTGACAATTCTAAGCAGGAAAGTTTAATGTGTCAAGATGAAGACATGACAAATTGATGAATAATTTTTCGACACCTTATTCGCTTTCCATCTGCCCAACTTCTTTCCATATACATCACGTCATAACGCATACGGTTTGATCATGATATGTATGACTAGAGCACCTTTAGAAGACATTAACACATTCCCAGAGAAAGCACACAAGTGAATCGGTGCCAGAGAGCTCAAGGCGACTGATAAGCTATGCAAGTTTGTGACATAATGGGGCAATGACAAAACAATTAAACCGGTAAGTTTATAAGACCCCACGCGTTTGAATAGTCCAACTATAGCACTATTTGTCTCTGGCATACTTTAGCTAAGATCTAGAGAATCGCAAATGAACATCGTCAACCATAAACTCGGGTTTAATGAGGTTTCGTACCGTTAATTTTGAACTATACAACAATGAAAAAATCAGATATTGCGATAAAAATATATTACGGTCGGCAATTGTACCGATATAATGATACGAAATTAAAAAGTGACTTGACTACTGGTTACCAATAACAGACCTAGGAACCATAAAAGTATAATCCCTGGTAAGATGCAGTATATTCTCAACCAGTATAAAGTTGCAAGTGATTTCGGTAAGGCCTACCTGTGCTTAATTCCCACATTCTAACTGTGTTGTCTTTACCTCCGGTTATAATATACTAATGAACAAAATACGGAAGAAAAGCGCAGGAAAAGACAATTAAAAGTATACGGCCTGCTATCTTAAAGTAATTCATGAATCTAATCAGTAACCTTTTTTACTTGATGTCTTAAAACTTCTCAGGTAAATGCATGCTCGGGGCACTTCTGACCACGTTAGACTGCCAAAGTTTCAGGGAAGGAATCAAAGGGGACAAACTAGCACAGCCTCGATAGCAAGTCAAAGACGTGTCCCAAAGAAAAGCAGTTTGCCACATTTCCACTAACCGATACCAACGAATAGAAATGGAAATGCAAAAGTTATGCCATTAATAGAATTGCAACGTATATGTACAATGGCAAGGGCCTGCTTGTTCTACTCAGTTGAAAGCAACGTCAGAAGAATGGGACGATCATCAAAAACAAGCATCAAAGTTGGTTTATTTACAAGCAGGAGGATTCCTGAAATCAACACGGTCGACTCTTCCTCGTATCAGTCAATCTTTAAAATGGACTGCAGAACGTCATGTTGGCATATTCAAGGCCACTAAAGCTATTATTTAATCCATAATAAGAAAGCCACATGTAAAACAGGTAATGGAGAGGCACTGATTTTGGGAGCACGTGAATACACTGCAATAAATGGATAGTTGTGTATAGGTGAAACCCTACCTTTGAATTTTGTGAAAATCGGACGGAAGTCACCTGTAGAAATAATATATTACGTAGTTAAATTTTTTCAATAAAGTTTTTGACGATAAGAAATTCCAACAAAAAAACGTGAAGTCAATACCCCTCTAGCGGACACAATTTCTTAAAACAACTTCTAAGTGTGTTGATGCATAAGCTGGGTCGCCGGTTATGCCGGTCAAGGCATAAAGAAAATTGATGATCTATACTTCATTCTAAACTAAAGCAAAAGAAGGGGCAAACAAAGTTAAAATCATGGTCCCATCTGAGGGAGGTCAAAGTAATGAGACATTAATTACCTAATGACATTTTCTGAACAAAACAATGTCAGCTATGAAGTACTCTTGTATACAGTCTTCATAGCCGAAAATTGTGGAGTTTTCACAAAGATCGATACTACTCTAGAGTATAGAATAATCGGGGGTGGGGTGGTAATAATAGGGGGGATGGAAAAATTAAATTTTGGAAAATTAATAATAGGAGGTTGGAATAAAAATGTTTTCCGAAATACGTACTGAAGTAAATACACTTTTTTATAAGCATAGGTGTTTTGGGAAATCAAAGTTCACTGTTTAAAAAACTTTCATTTCTTGATTTTCAGATTCTCTAAATTTAATAATCGCGGGGGTGGAATAACAACGGGGGAGGGGCCTGATAAAAATCCAAAATCAATAATCGGGAGGGGACGATTATTCGGTACTCTGTAGAGTAGGTGTCTTTTCATAATAATGTCCGCATGCAAGACATGATTTTATCATCTTATAAGACTGATACGGAAATTACGTCAGCAATATATCAAAAAAGCTAGAAAATGATTCCATTATCATTTTACGATGGGTCATTGATATTTAAATAAAATTTAAATCTTAAGAGGCATTATTTCTTGTTGCTTAGTAAAGAACCTTCCTAGAACATCATAGTTGAAATGGCGGTAGACAATCACAACAAATACAAGGAAAGTGTAATTATTCAGTAAAAGTTAAGGTTTTAAATTTGCACATAAACAAATGCTGCAAGTTTTAAATGGTTTGATCTAAAAATAATATAAATTATCTTATAATAATTAATGTCCAATTATTGTCTTCTCATCCGCACGCGGCTAATGCCACCTTTCTATTTACAGGACAAACATTAATAACAGCAATTTTGTAATTGTTGAAGTTTCTATCCTGTTAAGCAATTCGTGTATTATTATTATTACTATTATTATTATTACTATTATTATTATTATTATTATTATTATTATTATTATTATTATTATTATGAAGGGAAGTGATTCCTTGCCAATTAGTGCTATTAACCTTCGTTCTGGCCTATTTCACCTTAAACCATGATTAATTTCAGTGTTACGAGCAAGGACTTGCCTTGCTCTCAAAATATATTTGGAGAAATAACTGCACCCCTCAAATGAACTCTTACAATTAACATTCTGCGTTTGTTGTGCTTTGTGGTACTTGACAGTTGGCTTAAATCACTAAAACAGATGCCAAATTAAAACATATTTTAAATACATCTCTACGTAAGATCGCTATGAATCTGTACGAGAATTTAATTGTTCTGATTCAAGCGCAATGGAGTCCGTTTCAGTGACAAAGCTACGGTATGAGACGACCTTCTACATGGAGTAAGAGGTAACACCAATACTCCATATTCGTTAGCGGCAGCTATGTTGATGGTAGGGGTGGCTGCCACTCCTTTCCCTAAAACTATTTTCTGACCTCTTTGACAGGCACCGCTGGTACTCATTTTGTCGATTTCAGAAGGATAGAAAACTGAATGAATCGCAGCACCTATGCCTAAAATTTGCCTTGCAAATTTGCGACATTGGGCTGAAAACATACTTAAAAGCTTTTTTTGTCTGACACTCTTCAGAGTATGAATAGTCAGAAAGGAAACTATATGTAAAATGACAACCTATTTATATGAAACATGTATCGAAACTAGCCAATCATAAACAAGAAAGTCAATGCAAAGTCAAAGCAATGTCACAAATTTTCAACGTTTTGCACCACAAAGTGATTGTTCATGCCTAAAACTTTGTCCCAATAGGAGATGAACCTCCAAGGTGGATGTTGTAGATATACTTTCAAACACTCGGTATACACATTGACTCCCCTACTTCCTTTTTCTGCTATTCCAAGAAACCACTGGTTTTTGTTGTAAACAAAATTCAAATTGATGCGACTAGCAATCTCAGTTTAGAATGACACCCTCAGCTGAGCTAAATAACTTAACAGAAACGGTAGAAAAGTAACGAGTAATGATCTCAAGATGTCCACTCGTGTAACTGGATGTCAGTTTAAGAGAGTATACGCTTATGAGTGGCATATTTGGTGCCTACTAGCCAACCACTTATCGTCATTCTCTGGAATTCCCAGGGACATGTTTACGCGGTGGCTATAAGACCAGAAGTTAAGTCATAATTAACGGCATCCTAAATTTATAACGAATTCAGATCTGACGCCTTTTAGCCGAGCTGACCTCGCAACACAAGTAGTTGAAAGATTTATTAACATGTATTCATGAACATCCGTTGAACAGTATGATGAGAAAACGTATACCGAAATATCTCACGACAGCTGCCGGCCGTTACGGGAAACATGCATACCTCTTCGCCTTTAATCTCGGGATTTCATTCTTGAAGAATACAATTGTAGTTGCTATCTCCGCATATCTGACACTTTATCGCTCACTGTGATGACGAGGTCCTTAGAATTTACAAAGGACAGGTAAGAACTATCGAGAGTAGCGGTACACAAGATTGAGTCAAAGATTAATTCTTCTTACCGCCTGTCCACCATGTGCATCTTTAAAGGTGTTAACACATCTGTTACTAACTCCATCCCATAACTGTTAAAAAAAATTTAAAATGATAATGCTATGGATAAAACTCGGATGATCCGTCATTACCATAATCATAAAGGCCAAGCACAAACGTGGAAACATTCAACATGATGATGCTATACAAAAAACAACAACTTCCAGGATGCCTGGTGCTGGTGGTTGCTGATGACAAATTGCAGTTATACACTTAAGAGTAAAAAGCTCAAGAATAGTTTTCCTGTCCCTTGGATGAGTATTAAAAGCGTAACGACTTAAAGAGGAAACAGATATAAAAGGAAGAAGACTTAAATACAACAACAAAAACTCAACAGGTTTTCACAATAACCAATTTGCAATAACGCAATGGATTGGAAAGAAAGTGTATTCCTCAAATTATCACTGATAATGTATTACAAAACATTACATTTTCAAACAATATACAGGAGGAATCTGTTGATGGTTTTCTAGCAAACAGAAACTACAAGCTTCAACAGTTTTGGCAAATAAACCCCTTTTTGAAAACAAAAAAATATATAAACTACCACAAAAATAAATTTTTCAAACGTGAGAAAACATAAAGTTTGCAGAAAAAGTGTTACCCGTCGCTCGTCGGCTACGACACTATGGATTAAGACGAACTGTAAATCAAGGGTTATGTTGTTTGCTAAAATGATGTATGCTAGAATGAGATATGCTCTCGCTTTAGCTCATGTCTACGTCTTCTATTTTCTTAAAAATATCTTGCTAAATAAATTGATCAAGATGCTGCTCTGGTCTCTGAGCAAAGGCCATGTCAAGTGTCGAATCCCCGTCCCAACAAAGGAAGACCATTGACGAGAGAGCTACAAACAAAAAAGTGTGTACTTTCGTGTCATTCGCTAAACATGGTATGAGAATCAGCTTCACTAGACAACTAGAATTTTGCTAAAAAGGACGTCAAAATACTACCAAAAAAGCAAATTAGCAACAACGAGTGCATTTTTGCACAAATTACAGCAAATACGCCTAACAGCGGCAACATTAGATGTTTTGACAATGTTTTCCCATGTCCATAATATTTCAAATCCATGCTGATTTTTAGTATTAAAAGTATTAAAATCGTCGAGGCCATTATGATCTCATCTCACTTCAAAAAATGCCCTCGATTATAAAGCCCAATGAAACTAAATTTGGAACAAGTTCGAAAATTTCAGAAAACGAGCTTTAGTTCATCACTGAAAAAAATTTAAAGCAGACGACAGAAGAAGAGTGAATCTGAATTATACCATTTTGTGACATCAAAACGCGATCATATAACTACGCCAAAAGTCCACAGAATGACATCCTTTGTTTAAAAGTATTCCTCATAACAGTATTTACCTTGAAAGATCCATCCTTGCTACTGGTTGCATATAAATGGGCACCAGGGCAGTAATTAACCTAAAAGAAAGCAGGAAACAAATAGGAAAGTTTATTAGTCCTATTATCACAAGGACTTCACTTGGACTTGCATTGACACTCACATCCACACTTTCCTATCTTTAGAGGTCATTTCTTTTTTATTCTTGTGTACATTTTCTTTATCCTAGTCTTTTTCTTTCTTTGCTTAACCTGTTTTTCTTTCCGTCTATTCCTTCCTTTGTTACTGTCCTCTTTCTCTACTCTGATTGGTTATTCCTATCTTAGCTTAATCCCAGTTCTCCTTGCAAGACACATATTTATGATATACACTTTATCTACCTTCTATCTGTTGCATGACGTGAGGATCAAAAATTCGCAAATGCATCGGCTTTTGCAAAAGAAGCAGCAGTTAGAAATCTTACGTTTTCAAGTTTTTTGGCCAGAGTTTCAAGAATGAACACGCTTCAGATTTTGATCCGAATAGTTTTGAGTGTCATATAAATGAACACGACTGTCAGCTGGCGCCGTTCGTCCTGTTAGACCTTCTAAGATCGCTACGGAAATACACTCAGCTAAATTTTTTGTGCAATCATTTGACTTGAATTCTGTCTCCAGTTAAAATTGTACAAGATGGCAGCAAGTACACAACAGAAAAATGTAATTTTTCCTTGTTATTTGCTACGTATTTAAATAATACAATGTTAAAAGCCACGATTGTGTTTGTGTATTATGAAGTTTTCACCTGTTAAGGTTTGCTTTCCGTTATAAATTAACGCGATCTAATGTGAAAAAACTTTAATAATAATACTTTTTCATGTGCTATTTCTACTTAAAAGGCTTCCCTTTCTCTAACCTATTTTGCATAAGCGATGCCTTAAACCAACAGGCCCAATCGCCCTTTTATGCTTCCCCACTCTTGCTTCTACTTAGTAATTGTCTCGAGTGTGCAGAACACAAGAGATCAGAATCAAAATTTGAAAATTAAGACCACGACGAACAACATTTTAGTACTGCAAAAAAGGACCAGTCCTTTGTTGGCTATTCCATGTTTTATACAAACAAAAACATCACAAAATCAATCCATTTAAGGTATTACATGGATTCTGCTAGTTATTCCATGCTTTTATATAAATCAAATATACTTCAGAAATCAATCCATTAAGTTATTATATGGACTCTACTAGGACGTTTCGAAGGAAATTTACTGGAGCATTAAAAAAGTAATTTGTGGGAATAAAAGGCTTCTATTAAGTACTAAGACAAATATGCAAGGACAAAGGAATATTGAACATACCATGTACAATCACAACAAAAAGCCTAAACATGCAAAACAACATAAAGTCAGTGACATTAAAATAAGTAGAGGGGTATGGAAGAATTTTGTTGAGTGAGTTTGGGATGATCCTTAAGAATGAGAAGACTTTCGTGTATTAAGAAGTCGAGCTCATTGGTGGCTTTGTCAAGAATACAGAAATCTTGAAGGGATGCGACATGCCCAGCTTCAGTAATATGGTCCCTGATAGATGAAGCAGTACCCTTAATGGTACCTCCTTTTTTTCTAATCCCTAAATGTTCCCTACAACGAACAATAAAATGGCGTGAAGTTTTGCCTCTTTTTATCCGTTTAATGTTTTCGAGTTACGCGAGTCCAATAATCTCTGTCAATGTACAAAAATAACTCACATTGTGCTTAAAAACGAAGACATGGTTTCAGTGGATTTTCTATTGACTATGCTGGCATCAATGGTTAAAAATCGGACTTAGTCATGCCTTTGAAACGCATACCCTTAGGTCTAACTTGACTGACAACGTGCCCCGTGACATCTGGCTTAATCCTGCGAGCAGGTAGAGGACAGAGGGCGTAGATACAGCTGCCATGGCAATGTCGATGGCGGGAAATAACAGACAAGAAAAGAAAACATGCTTTAACAAATCTTATTATCTTGAACCAGAATGCAACTTCTGGAATTAAAACAGCGATCAAAAGCAAGAAATACGGTATATTCCTTATTTGAAAACATAGTCTAAGTGAAACGTCTATATTTGGGACAGCTGATGCATGTTACAAGTAAATCGTAGTGACGGTATTAAGCTAAGTCGAGTTGCCTCCCAAAACACTGCTGGATCCACAATTACAAAACAAGAAGCCCTCGAAGATCCCAAGGCTCCACCAAGCGAATGAGATCAGATGGGATTTCAAGTTTTCTGATAATTTCAATTGAGCTATACTTATAGGCGCTAGGGTGACTGGGACTTCCCACGAGCATTCCCTACTAACTGTGGTTTTATGAAGGTATCATTACTAAAAAATTCAAACAGAACCATAAGCTAGGATTAGCTTGAGCCAGTCAGAATATCAACATCCTGTAAAAACTTCAGCACGATAAGTTTAAAACTATTTGACTTAATTTAGTAAGAAACATATAAGTAAACACAGGCAAAAACATAACCTTTCGGTGGAGGTAAAAAAGATAGAAAACAAGACAAGACAAGAGAAGACAGGACAAGACAAGAGAAGACAGGACAAGACAAGAGAAGACAGGACAAGACAAGAGAAGACAAGACAAGACAAGAGAAGACAGGACAAGACAAGAGAAGACAGGACAAGACAAGAGAAGACAGGACAAGACAAGAGAAGACA
>JANTCA010013112.1:0-31636 GCA_024741275.1 Chironex yamaguchii | reverse complement strand
CAAGAGAAGACAGGACAAGACAAGAGAAGACAGGACAAGACAAGAGAAGACAGGACAAGACAAGAGAAGACAGGACAGGACAAGACAAGAGAAGACAAGACAAGAGAAGACAGGAAAAGACAAGAGAAGACAGGACAAGACAAGACAAGACAAGAGAAGACAGGACAAGACAAGAGAAGAGAGGACAAGACAAGAGAAGACAGGATAAGGCAAGAGAAGACAGGACAAGACAAGAGAAGACAGGACAAGACAAGAGAAGACAGGACAAGACAAGAGAAGACAGGACAAGACAAGACAAGACAAGACAGGACAAGACAAGACAAGACTAAACTAGACAAAACAAAACGAAACAAAACAAAACAACACAAACAAAAGAAAACAAGGGTTTTAATTATCTTACACAAGTAAGGTTTCCTTTATGTTGGTCTCCGGGATTAGACGAAACATAACACTGCATGGTATTGATATCATACAGACGAACTGGAATAAAAACAAATAGGTGATAATAATTAGTATTACAGTTACAAGAATAAGCATAACAAAGACCTTTGAAGACAACGAAACAAAAATGAGTTCATCAGATTAACAAGTAAAACCCGTTTCATGCGAAGGATGAAAGGTGTCTGACTCACTACACATTATAGACAAGATAAAATTTGGCGTTGAGCTTAAAATGCTTTTGGATGTACGAGAATAACTCACTAGAACTTAAGTAACGGTTGGCCAGTCGTTATTAAAAGTATTCGTCCTTTAACATAGCTAACAAACGTGATTCTTATATGTCTGTACAGCCACATTTACATTCAGTGATATGAACAACGCAGCACAACCCACACGTAGAACGTTTTTGCAGCTAATAACCATGATTGACAATTATAATCTAGAGTGATCAACAATTTCAGCGGGATTGGAAACTCAAGGTCTCAACCACGACCTTTTTCAATATCGTGCTAGCTATGCCATCTGACGGATTATGGACGGTGTCATCTGTCGTATCTTTAACACTGTAGTCCACAAAATTCAGGCAGGGTTATAAAGTTCCTTAATGGCGAGAAGAGAGTATACGTGAGCTAGATAGAGAACTTCAACAACTACGCTGTGATATACAAATTCCAGTAGTATATCCTATAAAAAGAAATCTCTTTACAGCTTGAGATATTTATCTGAGTCTATATTCCATCAAAGCTTAATTACATTCATCTTAAACCAAGGTAATAAAATTCCTGGGAAGCAACCGCTTATGCGGGTTTGAGAAATCCATCTAGAAGCCAGTAGAACTTTTTAGAACGGAATAGAATACCATAGAACACAATAGAACATTCTAGAGGTTTTTAGAACAAAACAGAATCGAATGGAACTTTCTAGCAGCTTCATGTAAATATTCCACCAACATTGTTCCTGCAGTACAGCGAAGGTTTCTAGAAGGTTCTAGACACACATAACAATTTCCAGAAGGTTCTAGATGTACATAACGTTTTCTAGAAAATTCTAGGTATCCATAACGTCATCATAAACAATTTCCCTCGCACGGCATAAATATTTCAGGCACTTGTTAATGGCGGCTCCTTGGGGGTTTGAACCCAAATCCTCCTCGTCAGAGTGCAACCATTAGGTCAGTTGCAAACAGGGTCAGAGAGATAAGCCGTGAAAGCACTGCAAAGAGATGTACCAGGATCATAGCGTTTATATCGCTGGTCATAGTGTTTGACAAAAACATGATAACAAAACATCAAATACGGTTTATTAATATAACTCTCAACACAATTTAAAAGCGCGTGGAAAAATTATAGAAAGTAACTGAAGAGCAAAGTTTCGTTTAACAATTTCAAACATAAAATAATTGGCTTTTACGCAAGCCAACTGGATGTAAGTAATGTTCTCGTCTTAGAGTTGGATTCAGTAAGGCTATTTGAGAACAATTATCCACAGTGAGAGCACTCTTTACGGCAGAATTAAACAACTGAACTGTGTCCATGATGAAAAGCTGTGGTTTAAGCATGCATGATCTGCCTCTAGACGATTCTTATTCATGAGAGAGACTGGCAAAAAGATCAAGATTCTTTCATGATTATGCTGATCATCAGCGCTAGACTATTAAATGAAAAGATTAATTGTCAATCTTCCCATATAATAAAGTTGGTCCTTCAAATATCTCACTCTTAATCCTACTGCTCAGATTCATCAAATTAACCTCCGGCTCCATCCTAACCATTTTTCGTGAGCTTTTTTCCTATTTAGCAGGTTTCTAACATTTGAATTACTTGTCCTTGACAAACTTATCTTAATTCCCTTTGTTGATGACATCGCTGATCTTTTGATAATGATATATAAATTGAACTCAGACAATTTACCCCATACGTTTAATGACGGAATTATAGAAGATGCAACCTCTAAAACAACTGCACCTCGTACCATTTCAAGTGTATGACCAAGACGGCCTCTTTTGACAATTTGCAGATGCATTGGGGTTTCCTCATAAAGGAATTATATTATAATGTCGCAAACAGAAATTAAAGCTTTTTCGTTGTACACTCCGCAGGGTACGTAAACTCAGAAAGATAGGCGAGACGGAAAGAGTAAAAAACTTCATAACCAAATTTACTTCGGAAAAGCCAATAGCCACAACAAGACGATAATCGGGTGTCATAGAAAATGAAATAAAATAACTAACAGAAATAAAAGAAAACAAAAGAAAAGAAAAGGACAAAATAAAATAAAAAAGAAAAGAAAAGAACTAAATAAAACGAAACGAAACGAAATAAAAGAAAGAGAAGGAAGGCAACTCTTTCTGCCAAAAATGCGGTGATTTTCTGACCATTTATGTTTCAAACACATAAATGGAATGACCACAAAGCGCTGCGAAGTATCTGAAAATTGTTATCCTTGTAAAGATTAGCATAGAATTGACACCTCCTAAAAACAAACAAACAATTATGCTGCATTATACCCGATGCCCATCAACTTATTAGGGCATCTACACCTTTCTACTGTCACACTTCCAGCTTCCTGCACCAAATTTCATACCAAACCTCATCTCGCAGTATTTTGCATGACAAGACACGTTGTTTGTGTGCGGTGGTAATTATTAATGCATTCAGCGATTCGTGACTAGAATTCACATCTCAAACATATCTGACAGCTATGTTCATTGGTAACAGTTTGCACCATGTGTGTTAAAAAGGACAGGATTTTGCTTATGGTCAGACCGAAGCGAGCATGCGCGAAGCAAAAGTATTGCTAAAATGAATGCGAATAAACAGCTACGTGCAAGTAAGTACCTGGCGGTAATCATTTCTACTAAATGTGTATACTCCATTAATGGTGCCATAGAAGAGCTTTAAGAACCCTATTTGGTATTACGTTTTTTAATAAAATATATAAATAAAGGTGCAAATAATTTTGCTTGAGCTTATACAAAAGTTTTACGGCAAATTATTACCGTTAAATCATATGATAAAATGTCATATTGAACGGAAATACTCAAATAAATGGGCCTTTCTGTCACGAAAGTAGTATAAAAGGGTTCCCAAGTTTCTACTACTGCGGATGGTGCGATAATGAAGAATAAACTTTCTTCTCGTATATTTCGATTAGTTTGTTCATTATGCTGCCTTTACTTACTCTCAGAAATCGTACACACAGTTCCGTAACTCAACTTGGCTGCATGAAAGGTATCGTAAAGGATTAAACCTACACATACATGAAACAGGCGCAGGGACGAGTTAAAGAGCAAAGTTACAATCTATCTGCCTTTACCTGTTGGGTGATCCACTGCTGCTAACAGAAATTCACCAGTAGGATGAAATGATAAACATCTAACAGGCTCTGTTTCCTAGAAAGAATACCATAACATACCATTCACTTGCATTCGGCAAGAGTAGCTTATAGGTGTGGTCGTAACACTCAGTTCATGAGAGGTGGCAACGTTTGTATTATTTGACTTCAGCCACAACACACAAGAAAACATATTAATCCCCACAGAAATATTCGCTGAGTAAATCTCTTGTATGGTGTACAGCTGATTGCATGAGACTAGAAATAACGACATGGTAATTAAAATGATAATTAAACTTATGAGACAAGGGTAGGCAATTTATCAACCAAGAGCGCAAGACTACTGTATTGTCCATTACGCATTACAGGAATCGCGAGAAATGAGAGCCAAATGTCTGGTGATAAAATTAAAATGACGATTATCCCAAATTTGAAAAGGAAAAGCGAGGTCTCGATACAATAAAGTCTTTTCTATGTCAATATAGGCATTGAAAAGGACAGGCGCGATGAAGCGAACCTCTTAGGGGGGTGCCTAAGACTCCAGTTGTGGGTGCTTTAATTCCAATCTTTGTGAAAAGCAGAATACAGTTATACTTCTAAAGCACAAAAGAAAATTAGTTTGTAAAACACAAATAATGGATTTCATGTACGAAAATGTGTGAACCCTTACTACGAAACACATCAAATTCTGAATAACATATTTCAATTAAAACCAAAACAACACTAACTTATTATTCCAAAGCACATTGAATACAATTACAAGCAACAACCAACAGCGATACATCACTTTACATACAACAATCAACAAAACCTATACCTTAAAGTGAGAGGGCAGAAGCCCCCTCCACCTCCCCAGCTCCGCGGACCCTGAAAGAGGGAGGTAAGAGTCAATCGCACCTCAAAAAAATTCGAATCGAGTTACCTCAATAGTTTTAAAAGCCTTCTTGACGGACGACTTCGAATAATCAAATACTTTAATTTTCTTGTCTTCTCCACCAGAGGCCAATATGGCTGCTTGCGGGTGAAAGTCCAAAGTGGTTACCGTCTAGTGCGAAAGAATGGAATACTTAATAAGTGTTTAGCTAAACATCAGAGAATGGTACTGAAAGTAAACAAACAGACAAAATGACTGCATTTTGAAAAACAAGATACAAAATTTGAGCTCACACATAACTTTGAGATAATCAAATGCATCATCAACTTAAAATGATACAAAATAGTTGTATTGGAAATTTCGTAGCCTCACCAGATCATGATCGTACATCGTTCGGATAACTGGATGATGCTTCATGCCCTGTCCTGCTTCCTCAGCCTCTTTCTCGGCTTGACGCTCCGCCTGACTTTGGGCAGCCTTTGCCAACATTCTTTCGACATCAATTATCTGAAGAAACAGTTAGTGATTATAAATATTTCAGGAAAGTTACCTTCCTCAATATAGCAAGAACCTGCCATTCTCCTAGTAACAACACGGAACGGTAAGAACTAACTCTTTGGTTGGAATCCCGGTATCAGGTGACAGTCATTTCAAAAACAGTGAACTTAATTTAGACTCTTCAGGTTAAGTTCCACTGAATTAGTGTAGGTAATTGTACTACCGAAGTAAGTAAAGTTGTTAGTACAGGTGAGGTCTTCTCCATTCATTTGTACTTGTGGTGGTTCATGCCTCTGTCTCTCATCTGGCGAGGGCTGGAACAGCACCTACGTATTCGATGTATTTATCTAAAGATCAAATCGGGTAGCAGCGATGGAAAATCTGTAACTTCTTTCATGTCACTGAGGCGGTTTTCCAATTACCCAATCGTTACCGGATACCACAAATGGCTTTCATCTGGCCAAATAACTTGTAGTGTTGTTTGTCAACCATTCACATGAAGGTGGTATACTAAAAATGCATTTCAGTAAAAGGGTGTTCCTAGTACGGTAGAGACGGTAATCGATATTGCTGACTATTAAATTGCTCAAAACCACTACTTTTATCTCCCATAGAAATTTGCATTAGCAAATATTTACATTAGGAAAATGTAAATAGTCAGTTGGCACAATAAATGATTCTAAAATTAAAACTTCACTGCAAAGATCACAAATGCTTTGTACAACGTTCAGTGTGGCTTAAATTATAGGCTCGCTCTTATAGACAAAATAATGCCGAATTGCTTATACAAAATGTACAAATAACAGAACAAGCCCTTAGTAACAGTTGTTACATAAAATGTACTTTTTGCCAGTCAATTCAATGGCGTTCACAACCGACAAGCAAGGTATCCTGATACTGGACTACCTAAAAGCTACCTATCTCCTGTTTAACTAAGCTAACTGACTAATTCATGAATGATTTGCTCTATAATAACACGTATGATTACGATAAATTAGAGTATTGAAGGTAGGAAATTTAAAACAAATTACTTCCTTTGATGAAGTATAAAAAACGTCAATACATTACAAAGTAATGTCATACATAACATTAAAACACACTTCTAATACCCTTACCATACGGTTATTCAATAGATTACGACATGTTGTTATATAAAACGACATGTTATACATAATTCTACAAAACGAGGCGACTGGATATACGTATACCTTAATTGATGCATCATTGGATCCGGTTGCGACAAGCCGACCTTATAAAAAGAAGGTAGGAAAAAATATGGCTTAAAGAAGATCAATGATCGCAGTACGTAATTTACTAAGACGCAATTCTCTAGTTCTCTAGTTCAATGTATTGAGTATTTATTTGTAAACTGCAACATGTGATGGGCACTTAAAACCCACTTTTTGCACTTCAGTGAAAATAATAAACCAAACCGAAATAAAATAAAATAAAATTTTAAGTGGCATCTTAGCAAGTAAGATGAAACAAAATGAATGGCAAATACTGATGTTTACAATGATTCAGTTTAATGTGGAAATGATGTATTATCTGTCTTTCATAAAAAGGATATTAAGAAAATTAAATGTTCATGCAAAGTTAGCAGAAACAGTCCCAAACAAGTTACCAATGTCAAAATTAATCAGCTGAAAATGTGCTGATATTATGTCTAAACAAATTCCATAGCATTATCTAAACTGCCAATGGTATCCTCATTACAAAAATAAGATCACGTCAGCATCAACATACCATCACAAGTGAACGCAGCGACTGTGCACGGCCCCTTGTGTGCTGTGACGTAATGAGTCTCGTACTGGTTGGCGGGAGGGCTGGTTCCATGATCTGCACATAAATTAGCAGAAGATGTCATTGTTACATTACTGAATAACATGTTAATCACTTGGCAAATACGAGCTGTCGTAGACTGCTTTGATAAAGCTTTTGCTGCCTAAAGAGTTGAAATTGCTAATATTACTGCAAAAAACATAAGCTAATACGGGACTCTATAATATAATTTGGCATGACTGGTCAGGGGATAATTGGTGTCAATTGTGGCAGCCAAAAACGCAGGAATGCAAGTGCAGTTTCATCAGCATTTCAATTTATTCTTCATAAAAAGCAAAATTCAAAATGAATCTCGACAAAGCAAACACCCAGGAATGACTATTTATAACGCCAATGGTTAATAATAAAGTAATGCCATTGTGTGTAACAAATGATATTTGTAACTTAAGGACCCTTTCAGAGAAAATATCCATCTGTAAATTTTTGTCGTACAAGATTGACCGTGGCATTAATAAAATTTCAATTCTTTCTCGATTTAAGGTTGGGGTACCAAGGTGACAGTGTTTAAAAATTTTCTAACCTTAAATGAAATCAAAAACAAGCAGTGACTTTGGCTCAGTACTAAAGATCATGCTAGTTGATGTGTGGAATAGAAATTGGAACATTCCTCCACCGTGAAAAAGTCAATAAAAGTATAATAAGAAAGTTTCCTCTTTTTTCCTTATTGAACTCTTTAGCTCACAGAAAAGCGTTAGGTTTGCATCCGTGACACCCGAATTTGGCGTTCCGGTTCTCTAACTCGTAACTCTATTTCTGTTCTTTACATAAGGTCATCCTGTCTACTGTCGGAAACTTTTACAGCTATCGTTGGCTTGCTTCCGTTAACATTTAATATTCCCTAGCGATAGTGTTTGTCATGTATCGTAGGCATCCTTGGCTACTTCCATAACATCGTGGTGATCACGGTAAATTGCCAGAGAAATAGAAAACTATCTTTTAGGGATCTAAAAGTCTGAAAGCACCATGTAAACTGGTAATATCGCACTTGCTATTTTCAAGGTGTAGACGAGTTAGGTTCTATTACGATGCTAAACTTTCTCGAGTAAATATGGCTGATCAAGTTGTCCTTGCATGTCATTAAAATACAGGCCATGATTTTATCATCTTCGTAGAAATGTTTATGAAATTCTTTAGATTCAAATTCCGCCTTTCGGGTTATTGCCAATATTGATCTTGCCAATACATCAAAATATTAGTATGGTGATTGCTGATAATATGTCATGGAATAGTTCAATTACAAATACACAAAATATGGTACCAGAACCCTGAGACTGCACCATGCTTGCAAACGTCAATATGCTACATTGCACGCCTTGCACAGTGAGAAGTATGCGTCTGTATTGTGGCATCACAACTTGCTTCTTTTTGCTTCTTTTTGGTAAGTGCTTTAATTTCCGGGAACGGCTGAGATCAATGCCTTGCAAATATTTCAAAATAAACTTGCAAAGACTGTGGCTGGGAGCCCTTTCTTGTCTCTACATATACTTCACTGTCTGATGTCCTAGGTTACTAAAAAATACGCAACGTAAACTAAAATATGTGAAGTCAAATGTTATCCTCCACCGACAATCTCAAAAACCTTACACTGGAATGAAAAATAACCTTTCCGTCCGGTTATCCTACCTATAAGCGTCCTACAGCTAAACATTCCAACACCTTGACATTCAAGGATAAGGTTGTTACCCTTTACAGCCTAAACATACTTTTAGCATTTGATCAGGGTGTTTTTACTTACGCCTATCTCTGTTTTCTTCTTATTTCCAGAATATATTGTACACAAAATGTCTCAAAAAACTGAATTATGACACTAAGTAAAGACTTCTAAGGTAATGGAAAGGTGCAAATTTGCCCTAACGAGTGTTAATGTGTTTTACTCATCTATGTTAGTAACAAGACCAATGTACGTGAGACAGGTCGATTGCCCTACCATTATGTAATATAATACATTGTGTTCCTGGATTAAATTTCACGTGAAATATGCATACGTTTCCCATTTTAACCTTTCAAAATTACTCTTCGCAGAAAACTACAGGGTATCATCTTGTTTACAAGCATATGATTTGTGTAAATTTGTGCCTCACAAGCAAAGCAATGCCGCTCAAAAGTTTATTAATATACCTGAAATATGGGCAGCGAAAAGAAACTAAGCAGAGAGTAGACTGTCAATGTACTTTAGAGATAAGACAATAAAAATAAAGTGCAAATTTATTAATCTCTTATTTCTCCCAAAACTGGATTTCCTTTCCTACAAGACGATTAAAGTACACACAGAACGATTTAACATTAACTCTCCAAGGTAATAGAAACCCATTTGGCAATAATTCAATCATCAATTAAATGAATAAATAAATAAATATTGCAAATATACAATATATTTATACAACCTACTTATTTCCCTTGTATAGCTGAATCAAATATTAACTTCAGCCATTACATTGTTTAAATCAGTTGTTTAAAGCTATCTATCTGATTAAGTAGCATTGCACATCAAAAAGTTGGAATATTACTATGGAAAAGGCTTTTGACGCCCGCAGAACACGCAGTACGTTATTTGATTGAATTTTCCCGATATCACACAGTTCAATCTGGTGACAAGGTGAAATGGAATCCAGAAATTTTCCTGAACAAGCATAAGAATGACTTGTAAAATATCAAACAAAAACCTGCCACCGGCATATCAACGTCTTTTACGTAAGAGACCCTTCACTGAACAATAAATGACCATAGTACACATATCTGCGAATCAGGCAGCAACCACTCAAGCAAAAGCAACGCAAAACTGCGGATAATCATGCAGAGTGGAGAATGAAGAAGAGGAAACTACGACGTATGTACCTGTAGATCGTATTTGGGCGTTGCACGGCCCACGGCCCACGGCCAGCTCTATGCCAGGCTCTGTGTGGCCCGTGAGTTCAGTAGTAAGATATGTTTACGAGGAGTTACAAAACCGCGAGTGTATTGGTCCATGACAACTGTCAATATGGGTTCTTGACTCAAGATTATTGCCCACCTCTCTTTTCGCGTAACATAAAACAGCATGATACTTGTCTTGACTACATGTAGTTATATACTTTAGATATTCTTATTTCAGTTTCTATTCGTCCTATTCATGCTACTGAAAAGGCTTTCGCGTGAGACCACTATAACAAAATATGTTTCTCAAATCAAAACAATGTCTTGCATAATGTAAAACTTGCTACATCTATCGCCTTTTTCTTTGAATTATATAAAATTGACCACTTAGAGAGAACAAATAGCAACACATTTCCAAAACAAATAATCCGTGCCATTGTTGTCTATACTAATCACGAAAATTCAACCTATGTCATAAACTTTGAGCGTTGTTTATGGTTTTTTAAAAATACTTTGATACTTTGGACTGGCACATTTAATTTTTCAGATAGTGCCTGTAAATCACCTTGGCTAGGTACCGATCTTAGATTCGTAACATATGCTACAAGACACTCCTTGACGTCTCTGCTTAGCACTGTTCGTCCAACTTTAAGTTTAGAGGACAGTAATGGACAGTCACGTTTTTCCGAATCCGTTAGTTCTTTCTGAGAGTTAGCGCTGTAGGACTGGTATCTTTTCATTCTTTCTTCCTTCGGCATTTCTAAGAATTCTCTCATCTTTCTAAAATTATTAGCCATTCTACTAGATGTTATGTCCTTCATCTGCAGTATCATCCCTTCCTTGTTAAGTATGTCCGATAAATATCCCTGCGACTTGCCCAATACAACTTTGGCAAAAATGTGTTGGTTGATACCAGCCTCTAGGATTTCAACAGTCACTTGCTTTCTTATATCATAGTCATCACTACGCTTATGGAAGGTTCGTAGCTGGCCTGAACAAATACTGTTGCTGTCCAACTTGTTAATGGGTTCTTCAAACATATTTACATCGACAACGAAAGTCGTCGATGCATTGCCACTGCTTTTATTCACGTTTAAATTTGTATCTAAAACCAGCGGATTAGTCGACTCATCGACTACTGTAATAGATTCCTCGTCATCAATGGACTCATCGGATTTAATGCTAACTCCAACATTTGAGCTCCCTCTCTTGTTTACAGAGCAAAGATTGCTTAACGGGCTCACCCGATTCCCGTACATTTTATCACTACAGGAATTTGTAATTTTCCCTTGAACGCCAAAGAGGCTGTCAGCTACTGACGGGAGAAATTCTGCGTTTTGACTACCATTTGAATGCCGACTTTCTTTGACTGGTATATTTTCAGTCTGAACATTACAACCTTCAATGCTCGAATCCCCACTGAATTCCTTTACTATGTGTTGTGAAGTTCCTTGCATCGGAGAATCGCGAAGTATCTCAGAATGCTTTGAAGAACAATCATGCAGACACGGCACTGACAGTGACAACCAAGATTGAAAACCAATTAACGGCACTGTTACAACTTTGATACAGCGCCGACACAACATTGAATTGAACGAAGCAAATTCCAGGTCATATTGAATGCCCATGTCCTTTAAAATAACAGGCATCCTGTCATATTTTGCATTAAAATATGTTACTTCAGTCTGAACATGAACCGACCGCACTCTATGCAGCTGGATACCTTGAATCACGTTATCCACATTTTTACATGTTGACTGTGATATATACTGGGAATTCTGTGTTGCTGTCCCTAACGCATCGCTCACTATATTGACGTCACGGGGAAGAGCAACCTTAGATCGCTGGTTGCCCATACTGACATGATTTGTAGGACTACTATCTGTTACACGGTCGGTTGTTTCGGTTGGAACAGTCTCTAAACGCTGCGGAGGAATCCTAATGCAAGTTGCCCCTTCTATCACAATTTCATTCTCTTTTATCTCACAGCAGACCTTTCCGGGAACTGCAAGACTTGATTCAGATTCCGCGATAAGACCTAAAGACTGACCTGCAATCTTACAATGATGCTCTTGAGTTGGAACATCAGTCCGTTGCGCATCTTCATGTGTAGAAATACTAACAGCTGGGGGATCAAAATTTACTTGGAGCTTGTCTGAATTGTAGGCACTTTCTAGGTTTCGGCCTTTACCTTTTGTTCCAAACGAGCAGACTCTACTTTCAGGTGAAACCTGTTTTAATAAACAGTTATCGTAGTCAACGGATGTTACGTCACGGGAGTGTGGATCGAGATATTTCACTGATGTAGGTTTTAGCTCTAAATTGCCAAGGAACTCCATTTGACTAAAATGCTCGTTCTCAGTCCCCTTACCAGGGGAACACTTCCTGCCATGCTTTACCCTTTCAGTATATACTGGGGAAGTACTGCTACGCTTTTGTTCTACGATGGTCGCCGCGGAAACTTTATTTGAGAAACAATTATCTTTAAAAGTAACATCCTGGTCGGAAAACAATTTGTGCTGTTTTAACGAATTTTCTAAGCAGGGAGCGTGTACTTCTGTTAACTCACAATGTTTGACACTCAAATGTGGTAAATTGCATGAGAATCCAGGACTTTTTTGTAATCCCTGAGGTGATTTTTGAATATCTGTGTACAAATGTAGACTTAACTGTTGATTTGTCGCATGACTAATCTCTGTGTTCCACCAGTGATCTTTTTTCAGTAGATTTTTTGTTGTTGGTTTTGTAACTTGTGTTAATTTAAGGTAATCAAATAATTCCGAGTTGGTTGATTTTTCATTTAACATTTCCACATCACAAATATCTTGAAAATGGTGACTTTCGAAATTAATACTGTTCACAGCTTCATTGTCTTCAATGCTCGATTTAGATACTCCCCTTTCAGGATGTACTTTAACAATATCCACTCTTTTTAACTCTAAATTGCTCAAAAATTCCGACTGGGCTATTGAAGGTCCAACAAGATATGCGGGAGATGCAATTTCAAGGTACGGGTGATGTGATGTGACTTCATCTGGTTTTGCAGATGGGAACGTCAGATCTGAAACGAGAGTAAAGCACATCAATCAGGCCCGGGAACGACTGAAACCATAAATGGGCAAGGAGTCCAAACCAACAACAGGTCACGCTGACGTTTGCAAAATAACATTTGGTATCTTCTGTCGGCAATAAATTGCAAAACTTGGTAAATGTCAGTGCTCGTTTGGAACCAAGGTATTGTATTACAAATCTACACATACATTTGCAATCTTCTGCAATCTGTAAACGTATACTGAATTTTTTTCTTGATAATTTAAATAGGGCTGCCCAACGTAAGTAACATAAATAAACTTACTTAATTTAGTATAATTCAAGTTAAAACATTGGCGACGATGCCGACAATTTGATTTATAATTGAAAGTACTGCAGGCTTCTGCCAAACACAAGCACAGCTTTAGTGCAAAACTCCCTAGAAACATAATGAAAACGTTACGTACGGTAACTGTTATGAAAATCTGAC
Source organism: Chironex yamaguchii (assembly GCA_024741275.1). NCBI lineage: Eukaryota > Metazoa > Cnidaria > Cubozoa > Chirodropida > Chirodropidae > Chironex > Chironex yamaguchii. The sequence goes on along the minus strand of JANTCA010013112.1, from coordinate 18,275 downwards.
TCCTCACATAACCGAGACAATTCTAACGGTTTTCTATGCTTTTGGGAAGAAAACAGTATAAGCAATGTTTAAACATCCTTCAGGTAAGCAACGGTGATTAGCAGTTAGTTCCCTTTTTTGGATGCATGGCTTTTCTGTATAATTTTGTGAACTATTCATTTGTCATGACGTTGTGAAGGCGTTCTTGGTTCGGATGTGATTTTAATTGTTTGAATATTTCAATGAACACTGGAGAAACCTTTGATAGACTCCAAAGAAATCGTCTTGAATCTTAGCTGAACCCATGTTCTCGTGGTATCCTTATGGACGTCCATATTACTGTAGTAATGTTCTGCCTTCTTGTGGTTTGTCAGCGGATCCACCTGTGATGTATTCAGTATCAATCCAACATATTACGTATCTCTTAGAAGAACGCACTTGTAGCGAATTCCATGCAGCAAAACTAATGGTAGCATATATCAACTGTAAAGACTTGTGTTCAATTTGTAGTTAGTTAGTTGCAATCTAGAAACGATTGATCTGGTCTTTCAAGCATTCACCCTTCTGCTTTATGAGCAGATCTTTTTCCATGCACATTCCCAATTCCCTATTATTAAACGTCAATGGGCTTTTCTCTTTACAGTGAACCATACAACATTTTCCAAAACATGCTTACTTACAGATCGACAAGATAGAGTCTTTGTTTATGCTATAGGTAGTACAGAGCAGCACGTTTGACCCGTAAAATTTACCGAAATGCAACCATATCGTTTTTCACTGGTCTCCATTCTAGAGCAGTATGTTATAGCAAATTTGAATACATGGATCAAAACTTCACAGATACATCCAAAGATCAAAGTTTATGAATTACATAAAATTTTTCATCGCAAAATCGCATCATTACTCGTAAATTTCTACCGGTTTTGCAGTTTTTACAGTTTGTGCACTTATTATTGATGTCGTCGACCACGTGATACTGAAGCAAACTGTTTTAATCCAATCTTTGATTCGGAATCTTGACGGTCGCAAGCATAGAAAGCCATTGAAATCGTCTCGGTTAGGCGAGAGAGCAGATTTTCACAATAGCTGCTTTGCCTACTTCTCCAGACTTTCCAGTGAAATATTTTCATTTTGACATGACACAGAATGTATACTCGTAATACGTCAATAGCATCGTAAAGAATATGTACTCCATACTGATAAAAAAATATTGATTGATAACTATTTGGTTCTGGCCCTGGTTTAATTCTTAATTCAATGTCAGATTCTTGTATTATCTTCATCAACATCCAGAGGCTTTACCAATATTCTTATATGCACCAGTCTAGTCTTGGCTTGGCTTTGCCAACAAAGATTATGAAGGCTCTCAACGTTTTCTGCAGGACTGCTCTTGGCTGATCCGAGACAGGCATTTTTATTGCAGCGACCATAAGTGGTCTGGTTGGGGTTTGGGTCGGAACTGGTCCTTCCCCTCTGCCTTTTTTAGGCCCAACGGGTTGCTTACTTACTGCTACAAAATAGATGTAATCCATACATTACACGATACTAAAGAACAAAGGAAACATTATTTCCATCTAAGCGAAACCACGTAAGCTTGTGCCAAGGCTAAAACTTCTATCTCCAAAACACCAAATCAATATGGCAACTCCAGCTGAGCTGTACCTATCCAAATCCGATTGGAGGTTTATAAGCTGAAATGCACACCAATATGGACGACACGTAAAGTTATGATTGTGACTACTAGAGCTGCAAACTGGAGTCTTATGACTGCAGATTAGTCGCAGTTTTAGTGAAAGAACCAGTTGGTTAAACACGCCCCAAAGATTCTATCTATGCAAGCTGTCAAAGGCGACTGCAAAATCCAGAAATACAATATGACGCCTGAACTAACGGCAAGTGTCCAATATTTGCCGCAATGTTTAGATATGATCCACACAGCCCCTTTCAGATCTAAACCCAGCCTGACTTCCTCTGGCTTGTCTCTCCCTCGCAAGTTTTATCCTATTCAGTATTACAGCTTCCAGAACTTTATACCCCAAGCAGAGCAGAGAAATGCCCCTATAATTATTTCAGTCTCTCCGATTAACCTTTTTGAAAGGGTAAGAGAATGGCAGTCTCCCAGTCATTTGGGACTTCACCAGCTTCCCAGATGGTATTAAACAAGTCATAGAAAAAATATGGTACAGTTTGCTTCACCATGCTTTAGCATTTCTGGAGCAATAGAACCAATACCCGGGGCTTTGTTTGAGTTTATTTATGGAACTTCTGATCTCTAGTAAGGAGGGCGGGTCGCCACTCACAAGATATGGGCCCAATTGTGCCGTTTCAGACAAGAGTTCATCATTCGGCTGTTGTGGGGGTGGTCTGTTGATCAGGTTTCGAAAATGCTCCGACCATCTGTCATGCCACTCTTTTACTCTGGTTATTTCATTCCCACTACTGTCCAAGATCGAATCACCCAGACCGAGTGGATGCTTTCCTGCAATATTTTTGACTAAGCTTAACGTTTTGTTGCTATCCCCACTTTCCTTTACGCACATTTATTCTTCGAGCAAGTTATGCGGTTTGCTGCATTTGCCCGTGGGGCATCGCTATTTTTTCGCCGAGATGGGAGTTCTAGAGTCTGCTTACAGATCCAATCAACATTTCTTCGTCTAGTCATACCCAGCACTTGGCTCGCTGCTCCCTGAATGGTAAACTTAAAGCTATTCCACTTCTCCTCAACAGCCTAGTCTGGAAATACTTAGCCATTCGCTGAAATTTCCCGTTGGTATTCCCTCAACTTTTCGAGCTCTTTTAACTTGGACAAATCGTACTTTAGTTTCACTTTAGCAAATTGCCGTCTCTCTAGCCAAATTTTCATGGTCATAAGTAAGAAGACATGGTCTATGACTACCGCAAGACCCGAATACGATCAACACTTGACCACAGAGCTTTTCCATCTTTGCCTAACTAGGATATGATCCATCCGACGACTGCCTTATAGTGGCCTGCAATTTGAATGCTCAGGTTAGTGAGGGGATGGGTGACGCTCATATGGGCAGAAAAGTGATGGGACGGAATGCCGTTGGGAGAACCTGCAGAAACAGGGAGATATTTCTTCAATTTCTCACTGAAAAGAAACTTGATGTCGCCCAACAAATTTTTCACAAAAAAGACGTCATCTAGTCTCTTGGTGTAGCCCAGACAGTTAAACCTTGAACCAAACTGACCAAATTGAAGATTGTCAGATGAAAAAAGCTTTGAAGTATGTTTTTGGTGCAATATCCCAAATTTCCAAGGTGTGTTTCAAGTTAAACCACAAGATTGTTTAATCGCATTTTGTATCCCCAGTCAGAGCTGAACTTAACATCCTCAAAATATTACCTTCATTGTATTTCAGTTATCTGCACTTTTAGTAATGCTAATTGACTAAATCATGACATCTGCATTCCTACTGGCACAGACAAGAGATCATACTGCGAAGCGAACAAAACCAGTTAGGCAAAGAAGCAAAGACGTCTGGCAAGCAAACTTGACAGGCAATGTGACAACTGTAGAAATTCAGCTAGATGGATAAATGCAAATACAGCTCCTTACAACAAAAATGCCACATGGATATGATTTTTAAGTTACGTATATGTAATCATGAAAGTGGCCTTGTCTATGGAGTCACGATAAAACTCAATTTATCGTAGTCACAATTACTAATCTATTCTTCTTCTGTACTTGAATGTTAGACTGCTTCTAAATTTCATTCACGTTACTAAATCATCATGATTATCCATTCGTGTCACGGGGTGTTTGTTTATTGGGTATTGACAAAAAAGAAGCAGAATAACATTAATACATTTAGTGTTACTGGTTGTGGTGTTGTCAGTGACAGCTTATTACATACTAATTATATCATTACACAATTTGGTAATAAAATCCTTTATGGATACCGGTGTCACAGCATTGCATCTTACTTATCATATTCCATGTTTTGAACTATATATGACATAGGGTGGTAAGGTGAGTTGTCACAAAAAATCAATTTCTAAAATTTGCAAATTTTAATCAAGGATTCTCCAAGAGCTCAAAAATATCATCACATTCATTAAATTTCACTCTTAGGCGATGAAAATTGTATGAGATATGGCAACTGGAATATTCAACATTTCCTATAGAACCACTGTGTTATCGGCTGGTTTATGAAATCTTGAACTAGACTTATACAGTAGTACTTTGATAGGAAATAAACTGGCTATTGGCTTGACATATAATTGATAATTTTTTACATGTTTGTGTAAAATTTTATAATTGGGATTACTTTATGATATAGATTTGAAATATGTGGTTCAAATCCATAAATTCCAAAACTAGATGTTTGTGATGTCATCACTTTTGTGCACTACAGTGGACGTGGCGAGGGGGTTAAAATAACATGCTTTCTTGTGTATACTCACAACAGGAACAGTAAACATATAACATAAAAGGTACCTTCTGTTTCATATTCCATGTCCAGGCCTTGTGCAGGTGGTATTGAAGGGGTAAGACCAGGAATATCCTTTACATCTGGTTGAGCTCCTAAAAATAAGGAAAAAAAGTTAAAGGGTTGTTTTCAAAAAGACTGTGACTTAAAACATCACGAGTGAGTAAAAATAGGTCAAGATGTTGGAAAGCACAGTACTGCTACAGCACTTTTTATCACCATTGGTGCTATTGCCCATTTAGGGCATATTACTTTTATTGCTTGTTAATGCCTTTATACTATGTAACCTGCCAGTAACAGTCATACAAGGGACTGATCAATTTTGACCGTTATAGAGCGGTGACCATTCTGTCCAGGTAAGGTATGAAAAAGGGAAATTGTTGGTAATGTCTTTTGGCAACCACAAAGTAAGCAGTTCCATCTTCCACCCTGGAAACATGCCTTAGTATGTCAGTGAATCCATGTTCAATTGCAAGGGTGGCCAACTGATTTGTACAGGATGCTGCCATTTCCAGTGTAATACATAATTTCTTAAGTTGCATTGATTAAGTTGTAGTTTATTTTAGTGTCTCTGGTGAATTTAGTAAAATAATTGTGTGTCCTGCACAAGGAGAATATTAACTTCATCCACATGAAAGTGGATGCTGACTGCATTAGAGACATGACTATTCTATAAAGGTGAATTGCTATGTAGTCTGTAAGAACTGGTTAACTGATGACTGCTAAGGACAGGTGGCCATTCCATAAAAGTGGCCACTAAGGCAGGCTAAACTACATCTTGAAGCCATCTTATGATCTTTTATGCTGTTTACGTGTTTTGCTGAAATAAACTATTGATATTTCTGCAATAAAAGTGTAACCTGAATTATTTCTCTGGTGATATCAAAAGTGTTTGATAAAAAATAGATATGTCTTTTTTACAGCATTGGCTGTCATATTCATACATAAACTGTTATCATAACTGTACTTTTGTGTAACAACATATGAAGTGCTGTTGTGCCAAATATTTTGGAGTCACATCTCAGCCAAAATTCCTTTGCAGACATAAAGCAAATTTCCTCAAAAAAGGGTACCGAGTAAGTGACATCTTTCATTTGGATAGCACTTAGTACATTACTAAGGAAAATAGAACATCCAAGATCAGAAAACCTATATTACAATGTCTTAGTTGGCTGTGCATATGTATCATTTAGCTTTGAAGAACTCAATTACTCTTTTCAAGGCACAAATTAAACTACTTTCTTATCTCTTTACAGAAATAACTGTTAACAGAATTTCTGTTTCTTTTTTCTTGTTGTTATCCAACTCCTATATACTTAACATCAATATCTGTTTAAGTAAATATTACAGGGGTCCACCATCATGAACCAGATAAAAGCACCTATTACAATAACAAGACTCTAAATTCTAACTTAGAATAATCTTCAGCTTGAATAAAAACAAACCAACCTTCTTTCTCAGCTTTGAGTCCCATCTTCATTACCTCCAGAAGCCGCGAGGAAGGAGACATTGGTGTAGTTTCTAACCCAACAAATTTAGCCAAATTGGCTGCCACCAGATCAAGTCCATCATACCGCAGCTGACTGAAAATCAAGCAAGAATTAAAAATTGATACAAAGTCCAGCTGTTTAATTAACAATATTGCTAATTAAAAAACTGTAGACTAATCTTGTCCTGAATGTTGACTTTTCTGAAAGTCAAAATTAGTCTTTCAACCTAGTAATGCAAAGCCACAATTTAGCCACAATTTAGAATAGCCATAATTTAACTCCAGCAATGCCTGGTCCCAAGTCAAGGACAAGAAAGGAGGAGGGTTGGGAGAGGAACAGGTGGGACTCACAGGAACCACATTCCAGAGATGGCAGCAGTCCTGCAAGCATCATTTGATGTCGTTGGAGAATGCAGTTCATGGAACGGAGTAATCCACATTGTCATCACACTAATCGCATCCGGATTCTCCTACTGTAAGGAATCTGAAGCTAAGCAATGACAATAACAACATGCAAAGCCATAGGCAGCTTAGGGTACCATTAATTTCATCAGTGGTGTTTTACCATTATCCATTGACCCTAATGCTTCCACTGATTATAATCTGCAACAAACAGAGATGGTCTAGCTACAAGGTACCAGATGCTTCTCAGTTGAACCAAAATACTGCCATCGCAATCATCCTGGATTAAAACAATATACAGATTAAAACAATAAAAGAGATCTTTGGTAATCTACCTCAAGCCACTAGCAAACAAACACAGAACAGTATTAAATTTACAAGTGACTGCATTAAGGCACAGGATAAATTTTTCCTTTTCCTATGGACACTATACAATACAAACTATTGTCACAGACTGGAAAGACATGAAATATACTGATGATGCGACTTTGCTTGGTGAAGATGAGGCATGACTGCTGGATAACTGCTTCTACCAAAGTTGGCCTGGAAAAAATGTGAGCAAAATTAAAGTGATGGATTCCTGTTGTGATCCTCCCACTCTTGTGGTGTATGGTAAAGAGATTGAAGCAGTTGACCACTTCAAATATCTTGGCAGTGAAATTACTTGGCAGTGAGATGGGTAAAGTCCAGTTTGCCTTTGCTGCTGTTCTGATTAACATAAAAATCATTGTCAGTTACAATTAATATTGTTGATAGATAAGTTGTCATAAGCTTGAATCACTGTAGCAACATTTTTTGTTGTTCGTCTCTGTCGCACTTACCAGGTCGAAGAGGTTATGGGCCCAGAACAAGCTTGAAAAAGGATAGACTTTCAATGACTTAAAGGTTGTTTCAGCAATTTTGGAACGTTGAACTTTAATAGCCAACTTTCTCGATAGTTCATCATATCATCATCAAGTTGGAACTTTATCAACAATAGTGTTTACTTTTGTGCTAATTGATTCTGAAAAAGTTTTTGCCAACTCGAGGCTAAAGAAGAAGTTGTCTGAAATTCAAAATGGAGGCAGGTACCAGTAAGCAACACTTGCCTATGTTGATTGAGGACAGTTGGGTATTGTGGAGGACAGTTATGCGTGGTTACCTATATGCAGAGGATTTGTACAAAGTCGTGACCGGTACAGAAGTTGCCCTCCAGAAGCAGAACCCGATGTATTGGCCAATTTTTGTAGAAAGGAGAAAAAAACTCTACAAATCTTACTGTCCAGTATTTCAAAAGACCTGGTGCAGTATTTGCCAGTACCCCTAATGGACCCTCGCCAAGTTTGGCAGAATTTACGTAAAATGGAAGTTTATGGGCAGTTAAGCCAAATTGGCATTGAGGCAGTCGAAAAAGACAAAGTTTGTGAAACATTGGGGGCTTTACCACAGGAATTTTATGAAGCCTTGTAGAACAAGAAACCATCAGTCATACATTTGAGAGTGTTCAGGTGTTAGGCATTTGCTCACATACCCAAGCAATTCAGAAAGAAGTTAGATGAAAAGGCAGAGAGAAATGTGTGTTCAAGGGATACTCTACATGCTCAAAAGGCTACTGACTATGGTAATTCAAAGTTATTGGGAATAGAAAGAGCAGATGGAGTAACAAAAGACGACAAAGTTCGTCAAATTGAAGTTGAGGTGGATGAAAGCGACAATGAAGAGGTGAATGAGGATGTTCAGGATGAAGAAGAAGAAATAGAAGATGTAGAGGAGGATGAAGAGCCACCAGTGGCACACCCTCTCAGACAAACTTTTGACCAATTGCTGGTCAGCCACCTGATCGATATGGTGATCAGGTATACCGCACAGCTGAGCCATTTAATTGGGCCAAGGCAATGAAGTCAGAAGATAAAGATGAGTCGAAGAAGGCTGGCGAAAAGGTAAGACAGCATCTGGTGAAACAGCATCAAAGTAAAAAATATAAAAGTAGTAACTTTACTTGTCATTTTTATAGGAAAAAGGACCAACTAAACATTTTCACTTTAGCACAACCAACAGACACTGACCATTATGCATCCACAAGGGCGAAACTAAATCCACACAAACATAACTTAATGCTGAACTTAACTACTATCAATGTTATTGTTTTACATAAATACTATCAAAATCACCTTGAAAATTTATGACATTCCCCTAAAAACGTACTTGAGAGCTTTTTTCATCTGACATTCATTGGAATATGAATTGTCAATCAGAATATCAATCAACTGGTATCAATCTCCCTCCCCTCTGGAAAAGCCCAGGCCAGTGTGTTACATGGATTCCACCCAGGGCAGTTTCCAAAGAGATCCTAAACCTACAAAGGAAAAGTTCCAAGTGTGCACTCTTAAATAAATGTGCACATCAGGGCCAGACACGCACTGACTTTAATCACAAGCCACAACCCACTTAGTGAGCAATTCAATAGACTCGAGTTTAAACTCAAACTGACATAAAAAATAAAAACATTATATTCATATTGTCTCCTGATCCACGCCCACATCGTACACTGTCACACCATTACCCACAAACACATTTTCGCAAAAGATATCTAGCGACCAATTATCAAAAGGCATTATGGGTAATTGTAACATTTGCAGACACACACAAAAATGCCTCGTTTTCTTTGTTTAATATGGGCTGCTAACCACTCAAGAAAATTTAATATACACCAGGTTACGTTCCTAAAGTAAGCAAGCATACAATTTCTTGCAAAACTTATCGGTTTGTGGACGGTTTCCCCACTACTACAACTGTACTGTGGATAATGAATCGATCAAGTGTAAATAATCTATCGTCTACAATGGCGGCACCCAGTTAGATTTATAAACCTTAAAATTCTTACCTTATAATCAGTTTATACAATTGTTCTCTGTCTTTCAAGGACTCTGTCATAGTTATAACCTCTACGGATGGTGACAATCAATCTACTGCCACACGAGACCAGCAACGAATAGGATTTTCACATCGATTGCTGTCTGTCTAGCTGATTACACTACATAGACCGGGAACGAGTGGGAGATTTTTAGTTTCTTTTCATAGGGAGCTGCAGAGCGAAAACTACGTGGCCATAAAATCACCTGGCTAATTTGCCAGAAGAAATTAAGAACATAGTAAATTAAAGATATATCAGTTTAATGCGCAGAAAAGTAAGGCGACTATCTTGCCAAGGATTAAATCGAGTTCGTCCATGAGAGATAAAAGGATTACTATATTCAATGTTATCACCTCTCGACTGTGAGGTCCAACAGGTGGAGACATTCTTGAAGCGAGGCTCCGTATACGAATGCCACATCAGCCCTTCAATACAGCTCGAAAGACATTTGAAAGGGCAAATTATGTCTTCTGTTGACACAAAGAGTCCAGTCGCCGTGTGTAATGCGTTGTTCGACGGTACTCATTTTCTGTTACAATAAACAGTTAACTTGAAAGTATCACATTTAAAATATAATTGTTTTGTGAAAATGTGAAGGAATGGAAGTTTTAACAGTTATCCCAAGGCTGTAAAGTACCTTGAGTATAAGGAATAAATTTTTCTTTCGATATCGTGACGAAAATCCGTTAAGTTAAAGACTTTGAACTTCATTGTAGGAATATTTAAGTTGGTTCGTTGTTGATGACACTTTTTACGATAAAGAAAAAGGAAATAAGAGTTTAGATTAAATCCATTGGTATTAGCATTGATTGGACAATAGTAGACATTGTATTATTCTCCGTGACACACATCTAGGGTTCCTTTGATAAAAGCGCGCCCCCGCCCAATCAATCAGCTGCCCCCTTGCCCTCTTTGTAGGCGGAGGAGGGGGGACAAGCAATGCCTTTTGTGACAGGACATTTTTGCAGATGACTAATTTCTAGTGGCAGGAATCGTCAGACCTCATTTAGCACTAACGAGATTTTCTGGTCTTCTGTCAAAACAACTGTTGTTTTCTATCAGCACTTCAGTTCAGAGGCTGGATGCGACAGCTAAGTAAGTGATAAATTATTGCCTATAAATCTACAACAGTATCTTCGCCAATAAATTGCTCAGGATCTTTTCAAACAGTCAGAAATTAATAGAAACTAACACAACGGGATCGACCAAGGTAACACTAGTACATGTAGCGTTCTAGTCTCTGGCACTAGCACTTCGCAGTGGGTGACAATAGCGTTGATGACGCGCGTTGATGACGTAAGAGTTTGCGTTGTATGTACAAGATGTCAACCTGAACTCCAGAGGTTCTAGACGTTTCCAAGTTGGAGCACCCATATTTCAAGTCTTCAATGCAGCTGGAGGAAACAAAAAAATCCCGTAACTTGCTATCGCTTTCGCTCTCCAAGTCTTCTAATACGAAAGTCCTTCTGCCATGACTACCTGTTACGAATGGCAAATACGAACACTGGAGCTTCGGTCTCCACGACACAGGTCGAAAAACGTGATTATAGGGGATCTCTAACCTACAAAAGGATGTTAAGCATTTGTCGGTGTTTATACTCAAAAGGCTGGTCCTAAAACGGATGGCCAGGAATTTATTTTATAGCTGTAAAACTTTTTAAAGAAACCAAAAGAAACAGTGAAATTGTTATACTTTATTCCTTACAATAAACAACTGAAGACCATATTTCTGACGTAAGTTGTAACCAGGATAAATAAACAATTAGAACAACGTGTTAATGGTATGCGGATTCAAAACAGGATAAACATAAATTAACTCGAAAATGTCACCGCAATAGTGTAATATTTAAGATTTCTCTTCATTGATCTCCTTTCTGCATCAAGCGTTCCTCTTGCTATGCCTCAAGTGTAGACACAAACAGAAATGAATGTTTAGAATTTTGGACATGCAACATATACCACGAGTGCCTTGATAAATATGACTTAAGCAAACATAAAATCACCAGACGAAAATACACAAAGGAAAGTAGATTACAAGATCTTTCCAAGCTAATTATTACATGGTGACGCTTCCACATGAAACACGAGCGTCTTAAGCAAGGAAATTTACATATTATACCTCCTTTTATTACACGGTTACTGAGAACTCAGTTGATTTTGTTGTCAATCCATACAACTCTGCGGCCAGCGCATAGGATGGCCGAATAACAATAGGATGTCATGTGATGGATAAACTCTACTGGATAACTAAGACTAACATTGGCATATATATATATGGATATATATATATAGAATTAAGAACCTTCGAGATATATGTAACACATTCAGGTTTCAAGTATTACAAACTAATATCCTGTTTGGTGAGTAACATGTTTGATACTTTTAAGTCAATCAAAGTCTATGCAATTTACATCTATTGGCCAATATGTTTCTAGTACGTCGCACGAAATCCTTGCAATGTAAATAACGCAGTTCCACTGGTGTTCCTTAGTATCCAACCCGTTGACTGAGGTAGTGAATCTTAACTATATTCATCAATTCAACAAGCAGGTAACTGGAAGTTGTCACTCTAGATTAGCCACTGCGATATGTCTCGTTGGAGATCCGGATACGAAATAATCAAAGTAAATGACATTGCTCTAAGGGTTGACAAGGTATATATCTGGAATCTCACGCTTCCTTTCTGATCCTAAACAGGATTAGTTTTTAAACTATGTCTTGCGGCAATTTCGAGTGTAAGTATTTCTGTTTTCTCTTAAACACTATAGTAAGCCCTTTAAGATCACGTCAACTGTAAACTTCCACTTTGGTAAACATATGCTTAGCTCAAATTGCAAGTTAACAATTCACTACACCCAAGAGCCATGACTTTTTACCTTTTGCCTTGGTAATGAGTGAATATAGCACTGAGGAAGATATAGAGTGTGAAGTAGCACTCGTTATAGAAGACATGAATAACAGACTATTCCCAGCTACACTGACCAGTCACAATTCAAACAACGCGGAACATGGGTGTGAGACGATACGAAACAAGTCAATCAAATAAGTGACGTATGTCTACCGAATTTCTACACTTCGCGCTATCCAACGGAGGACCCTAGGTGACACTTCAACACCCAAAAATCTAAATTTTTCGAACATAAAATTGGTCCATTGCACCCTTGTACAATAAACACATATCCGAGACTCTTTATGGTATGAAACGTCATAGATTTAATTCTTCAACTAACAATTATCGCTTTCCCAAACCTTTGGTGTTTGTTTCTGGCTATGCGAGCCGTATTCTGGAGAAAAATTTCTGGCAATCAGTTTTCGCTTACCTCTCTGACGTCTCATACAAAGAATGAGTCAGTGGAACGGGTTTAAGTACTTCTTTAGGATGCTTTATAACAATATACAGTAAATAGCACCTAGCCTCTTATACCGAAAATACCAAAAACATGTTGGAGGTCCCAAGACCAACACCACATTTATCAAAACAATGGGATTTCAACTTGTGTTCCAGACAGTAACTGAGGCACTTAACAGGTTATAAACCACTATGGCGTACAAAGAGCTATATTACACGGAAAGTGGAAGGAATATATAGTACATAAAGATACTGTAAAGCTTACCTAGATCACAGACACTGCCCGTGAATGCTAGCCGATGTCAAATCATTAAAAAGTTAACACGCGGTTACCAAAAGTGCCTTTTTGAAGTATTGTGAATATCCTAAGCACTCTCAAATGACGTCGATAACGTAGCAGAGGCTCCGAGGAGTTTCAAGCGGCATTAGTCGCAAGAATCGGTAGAATGAAAGAAAAACTGTAAAGCGTTTTAAACTAAAAACGGTAGTACGCCTTGCGACGCCAGCATCTTGGCTTAAACCCAGGATCTTATGAAGACGAGACACTCGCCTGCCACTAAATCGACCAAGAACAATAGAGGGCTCTTCTTATCCGTTCAACACATACCATATGATCTCAAATAAACGATTCCTCTAAAACAAATGCCCCGTAGCCAAACAATAAAAGCAAGCAGTAATCCAGAGTATTTTGCACGCCTGGAAAACACTGTCCACTAAGTGCTTCGCCTTAATGGTGAATGTAGGTGGGAGTGGACAAGATATCGTGTTCGGAATGTGGACAGCAAAGCGAAACCGAGCATAAAATCTCAAAAGAGCAAAAGCAACTCGTACATATTCGACCGATTTCCGACGATCCCTTGGGTATGTGACACACTGGTAATATAGCCCATGCAATGTAAACAACTAAATATTTACCCAGTGGCTTCTCTCTCTTTTATCAATCGATGACATCAGACAATATTTAAATAAACACTCACAAAAAATTTCAACAACTAAATAACCGACAAGGGCGTCCACTTTCGAGGATACCGTATTACGATTCTGTTACGAGGAGAGCATGGTCGATACGGAGTGCTCTTGTGCCTTATAGGAGACGTCAAGCTTCCACCAAAACTAATCCTGAACAGCAATAAAACCGGCATTGAAAAAATGTCTATCATTAATACGATATTTACAGGCATGAAGCACTTGGCTTCCATGTCATAAATGTGAAGTAACGTCGTTTTAAAATAGTTAACAACGCAACAAAGAGATAAGTACACGAAGTTCTTTTGACTGTCGATTGAATATAGTATATACAGAAACACATGTTTAACTATTTATACCAAGCCCTTTACGGGCTGCAATCCAAACAAGGAACACACGACTTCGTCAGAAAACAACGATTTATCAAATTGACAGTAAACAAGAGAAAGAAACTGTCGTGTGTTGCGTGGTTGACATGAAGGTCAGTTAAGTTCGAGGCGAGATTCCAAAGCACGTTATTCCCCCTTACTTAAAATGAATGTAGAAATACATGTTCATGGCAAACCATAACCTAATACAATAACACAACAGCCTCTCCCAGTCCACTAGAATAACTGCAGACGTCATGGAAAAATTTTTCAAACGCGACCTTCGCCGACTAAATCATCAACGTCACAGGGAAGGAAAGCACTTACATTTGGAAACACGATTTTCTTTATTTTGACGGATCATTATAATGCCCAGAGACCGATAGAATGAAATCTTGTGATTATAAAGCATCTTAGATTAAGTCCAAGAACAAGGCGAACTTTTAAAGCCTGCTTGAAAGATTAACCATTGCACGTCGTTATCAAAATTGTGCTTTTTGGTAGTAAATACTCCCTTGAACAAGATTTAATCAGAGCACACACGAAGGTAACCCCAAATATTTTATCATGAGGGAGAAGGACCATTTTCTACCGTTACTGAAGGCCCATTTGCAACATGTCCATTGCTCAATTTTCTCTCTTTTTCACTACTTAACTTGCGGTCTGCAATCTTCTTTCGGTCTTCATCGAGATTCCTTCCCATTTGGAGATAATAGTCCAAAGCAGTATAAATGGGCTGAATTAAATGATTCTAAAATGTAAAAAGAAAATATCTCAAAGTAAGTTACCACTCAACTTTATCATTATCAAATGCCTTAACAAAAGAGTCCCCATGCCTTCATTTCTTGCATGCGCCAATAACGAAAATGTACATTTTCGTCATCGGCGCATAAAAGGCCGACATCATCACGCTTCTCTAATTAGAAAATAGGACCAAAACTAACACACAAAAAGTCTACAATTACAAATGCAGTGCAGCCACAAATAATTCAGCTCTGTACCATCTTGATAATTTCACAGCAACGAAAACGACGGAAGAGCAAGAAAACACTAGCTTCACAATTATTTGACATGCTGTCTTCTATTTCTCCAAAAATTCCGAAAATAAACATGCAAGTAAAGTATGTTAAAATCTAAACTATCATTTTATAATACGTGTACTCTTCAATGACACTCACTTCAATGACAGGAAACAGTTCTCCCAATGCCTCCATAAGGGGCAAAAGCACGAATTTAATGAAACCAATCTGCGCTGAAGGCTTGGTCACTTTATCTCGATCCATGAATGGTGCAACAGGAAGTCCCTCCATCTTTTCCACGTCACTCTGTAAAACGCACTTAGAAATATTACCCACAAAGAAACAAGCATTGCAGTGAGCAACAAGGCTTCAATGTAAACGGTTGACTTCGAATTACGATAAAAAAAAGAAATCGAGCTCCACTGAGCCTGTTCCTTAAATATTCTATTATGCTGTGTTCAGTATTACCGTCTCAAGGAATTTTCATTCTTTATATTTTTATTCAAGCTATTACTACGCCCAATGCATTAGGACATCCGCAAATGTGCCAATAACAACTTTACGGATCTCGACAGTCTACACTAAAGTCATTTCCTATGTTACATACCATCCTCAATATTCTACTGAATTTTCTTTCGATTCTCTAGTTCCAATTGTGTTTACGAATAATGTCGTCTTTCAGCCCCATGAGGCCGTGATTTGTAATTCATCATCATTAGACTCTTTACTGCTCTTGTCCATCGCTCCTCCCCGATTCAACCTCATTTCATTTACCTTATTTCAAAAAAATTACGGCGTGGCCAATTTCATGCCATATTCTATATTAATACTTCACAAGAAACTAATGAAAGGAATAACAATGCTTTATTCACAACAAAAACAGTGTGGACATTGTTTACGAACAGATGTTGGTTGCTTTCTTGAAGAATCGTACTGGTGCACCAATCCAGGTTAATGACCGGCACTTTCATTGATCTTACTCTTCCTTAAATAAAAACTCCTATGATATTCCTTGATAAATAAAACAACACTTCAAATCTGCGCTGAAACAGGAAGACAAACATGCCAAAAGACCTAACATGCAGGTAAGATTGCAAGAAAAGCCTATCCTGTCAGACATCTTGGCGATGTCCTAGTCATTCTGGAAAACTCAACGACGAGGATACTAAAATCGCTATCTGCTAGCAAAAGGCAAAAGGAACTACACGTCGTATACACTTACATACTTAGTGAAAAAAATGAAATTTAAAATCTAGAAAAACTTGACCTGATGGGGCAAAATGGTTGTTATTAGTAGAATTAGGATACGTCAATTGGCTAAAATCACCTCAAATGGAATGCAACAGATAAATTTTCTTTTGTTAACCAGTGTAATCAGTCCATCTTTCTTGCTAACGTAATCACATGAAATGCTACCTTGCTTCTACTGCAATATGATTCGTACTCATTACGTTCGGAGCTGAATTACATTTAAACGTTCCTAGTTCTCTTCCACAAATGAAAACTCACAAGAAGCTCAAATTAATGTCATGACATCGAAGTGTCAATCTTTTTGACCTCTTCGTAGCTTTCATTCTCCCAAGACCTTAGGCATGCAAACAGTGATTGAATGTCACACATAGTTGAGATCTCTTTACAAAACTCTCTTCAAAGTAACGTCATCGCATGTCTTCTAACATTACAATTTCAAAGTGTAATCAAAGTTGAACTGACACCAACATTCATTAGCTTACGCACAAGTTTATATTATATTTCAAAGAATGAGAGGCAAGGAATGTAACCCCTCACCTGATTAAAAAATTCCTGCAGCAGACATTCCAGCCATGGTTCCGCAACTTCCATTGGTCTTGCCTCATTTGATATATCAGCAGCTTTAATAAGACAGTTCATTAACTAAAAGCAAGAAACACCTTCGAGTTACCGATCTGCTCACAATTATCGCGGAAGGTTACACTAGATACGTTTGGATAGTACAATGTAAATACCTTTCATAATTTGCAAGGGCAACAAAAGTCATTAATACTTCACGTGCCTCTACACTTCCACCACAATTAGGCACCAATAGCATCTAACTGGATTATACGACCAACATTACTTAAAAAGCGATAAATTGGCAGGGGTTTTCTGTACTCCTACCGAAATCCCAGTCCATGGTCGACAGTTTGAAATTCTGCCGATGGCTGCAGATTCTAAAAACCAGCACGAAAAGACGCGTGCAATGTCACATACTTCTAACAGGAAAATTTTAGGGGGAAAACGAATACAAAACCGATTGCCATAGTAGCAAAACGGTTATCTTGGTGATTCATAGAATGAAACGGGTAAGCATCTTAACAAATACATGATAACCCAAGTCTTTAATTCAACAACTAGCTCGTTTTGATGTCACTGAACGATACCTCTCATAGAGAGCTGAGCAGAATCAAAACACGTAAGGATACGATTTTGCCTCCAGATGAGTGGCACTCCAGGAAGCAATTCGTGAACTTGTGAAGTAAGAATAACAAATATAAAAACAGGTAATTCTATCATACCGACTGTCGATGAGCTGGAATTTGGAAGTCGAATCCATCTGCCAAAAATTTCTTGAACTGGTTTAAAATTTCCGTGTGTCGTGCCATGTCGGTTGCCAGGATGCACCTTGGAAACAAGCAATTCAATAAATCAAATTATGAATACAATTACACAAACTACTACAATTACAATTACTACTGCCCATTTTAAAATCAAAACAGTCCGTTACTACAACCAATTCCTTCAAAATTCTCGATTTCAATGTGCCGCAAGGGGTTACAGCAGCTATAAGCATCCAAGGTACTACCTAAGAGAGATGACACAGAAATCTGTTTGCTTATTACAACTTACTTGATCATTCCCTCGCGAACTTTCCTGTAGATTTCCGGCCTTAGATGTGCGA
This sequence comes from Chironex yamaguchii, assembly GCA_024741275.1. Classification (NCBI taxonomy): domain Eukaryota; kingdom Metazoa; phylum Cnidaria; class Cubozoa; order Chirodropida; family Chirodropidae; genus Chironex; species Chironex yamaguchii. The sequence continues at coordinate 440 of JANTCA010013112.1, read as the reverse complement.
ATATATTACAATCAGGCTAGGAATTAAAAGACAGGATAGGAAAACCATTAATTTTATACGGATTAATAAAGCCTAGAGCAAATGCTCGTATCCACACAAAGTAACAATTATATAATAACATCTAAGGCGTGCAATAAAATTTAAATCAAAAATTTAAACAGCCACAAAGAAAAAGTAATAGAAAAGCATCCACTTGATTCACTCATTTCAATGTGACATTTGAGGACAAAGATCTCAAGGGTTAATCATGTGTCTTCGATGGCAGAAGAAACTACAAACGCTTAAACTTGTAAATCGCCTTGAAAATTTGCGACATTGCGCTAAATCATACTTAAAAGCTTTTTTCGTCTGACACTCTTCAGTGTATGAAACGTCAGAAAGGAAAGTATAAGTATATGGCAACCTATTTATACGAAACATGTAGCAAAACTAGCCAATCA
>JANTCA010013101.1:0-26486 GCA_024741275.1 Chironex yamaguchii | reverse complement strand
AATATTTGTAATATATATATATATATATATATATATATATATTTAATTATACAAAGAAAAGGGACGATGTTCGGAACAAACATAGAGATAACATAGAAAAGTTGTACGTTTATTTTGTTTACAAGACCGACAAACCGACAAATAAACAATATGTTACCATCTTTACTTTTGGACATGCTACACAATCTACGTATCTACAAACCAATAGTGGTATGAGTGGTGCCTGAATTAGTGGCTCTCTAAGCATTCTTGTCCTGTTTCTTCGATTTCTCTTTATTTCTTTTTAGCAGCTGATTGATGCAATATTCGCTTTCTTGACCAACTTCTGTTAATCTCAGGTCTAATGCTAACAAAGTAAAATTATCTTCAAGTCCCTCTTGAATTGATTTACCACCATCCTAAATAGTGGATCAAATAATATATTTGGTACATTAACATAGATCCAAACGTATAGGAACAGAGGGAAAAGTACAATACATTAAAGAAATTTACAAACTCAATTAGTATTCTTTCATCTGTAAAAGAATTGGTAGGATATTGTACACCTTGTAAAGTGCTTAAAGATAAGTGTATTTCTTTTGATTCTCAAAAAGAACCTAAAAAGAATTTTGATTTCAAATAATACTAAGAACTGGCATATTCTCTTCATTTCTTGAATAAATTTACGTGCAAGTGGAAAAGGTGACACTCAGACTAAAACAGAATAGCTAAGTCTTATATCAGAAGCAGGTTGTACAGTCAAAGTCTTTGACAAATATATTCTTCTATTCATTTTGTACCTGTTCGCTTTGTGGTTCATGTTTTTATCACTTTGTTAGCTTCTAACAAAGAAATTCGACTTCGGTTGATTAAGCCATACGAATATTTACGTGCAGAAGTATTTGGGGCGTATAAGCCTTTCGAATAAAAATCATGTAGTAGAGTTGACCAGATTCACTCTGTATCTTCTTGACTTAATTCCAGTAATTTGTTTTCAGTGTCCTTATTATGACTTCATCACGAAGGACATACTTGTTTTGTTACGTAGTTTTGCATCAAAGCCAGCTTTTCTTTTATGGGGACATTGATTCTTCGTCTAAGTAATAAGGTATTCTGTATTTCCATTTTAATACAACATTATGATGCACTTACCTGTCCAATTTTATTGCACGATAAATTTAAATTTGTCAAGGTTTTGTTTGCTATGAGAACCTACAAAAATGGAACAGGAATTTGAAAATTAAAAAGACATTGGAACGATGTAAAAGAGACATTGTATCTTGTTGCGACAATACACAAGTGTAATGTTGGCAACAATGCTCTCTACCTCCTCCAATATTATTTGTTAAATTTCATCATCCTTGTCAAGACGATAGTACGAACGTCTTATGGTAAATGGATTCATTAGCTGAGTATAAAACATAAAGAGCGACCTTACGTGGATACCAAATGTTACCATAACTCGCAAAAGAGTACAAAATCTTGACGAAGAGCTTAATACTACAACACCAGATGAAAGCGCTGTCTACAAATGAACTTGATTATAAGAATTGGGATGACGATAATTTTGTAATTAGGCCATATCGTACATTAACAGAACATTCCAATATGATCTCCGATCTCCCTCGGCTAACAGTAAATAATAAAGTCAAGAAATTCTATTTAAAAAGTCAAATGCAATGCAATTTGAAAGTTCTTCTTAGAATCAGCAGAATAAATAAAAAGAAAGATATTTCCGTGATACGATGGGCCAGGGAATTTTTAACATTGTGACTTAAGGGGAAAGTTCCCTTGTAAGCCCAATGCCTTCCCCTGTCAATGTCAAAATAAAAAATATCTCCAGTAGTTTGGACCCTTTCTTGTAATGTAACTAGTAATACTGTTTTCATTGGTCCTCTATATTGATGAATAATGGGGACCCGCTGCATCTCCCTCCTCATTTTGTGCCCCATTTGCAAATTTTCCTTGTATTCAAAATTTCATAAAAAATACTCTGCATTGAGCTAAAATATATTACGACAGTCTCAGAACAAAAAGAGCGAGATGAAAGAATTTTGCATGTTAAATAATGGCCAATATCTCGATTCAGAAACCAAGTGTCTCTTTTTTAAAATGATCATAGTGCCACGTCTCATAACAGAGCTCAATATTGCACAAAATGACAAATACTTGCTTCAGAGTGAATGACACAAATAGCAACAGAATACCAAAAATAACGAAGCAACGCCTTATTGACGTTTTTTATCGCTAACTCCATAATCGTCAATACGTAGGATGTAAAGTACTGGCTAGACGAGTCATTACAAGAATGCATAGTGTAAATGTTATCAGACAGGATTTCACAATGTCTGGTAAACAACGCACAGCTAAGGATAACAATGTCAACAAAAATGACAGGAACTATACTGAAAGGACTTGAAAATAAGTTAGCAAACCTTACTTGAGCAGCAGCCACAGCTCTAGAGCTAATGAGTACTTACTTGAGATAATAACGCGGAAAATGGCTCTCCGAGATCATTGCTTCCTAAATGAAGCTCGGAAAGTGTTTTGTTTTTCATCAAAGCCTTGCATATAACTTGCCCACCGTCATCACCTAGTCTTACGACAGAAAATACCATATTTAAATTAACAACAGAATGTAAGAGAGAAAAAAGATAAAATCTGATAATAATTTGATAATTTTTAGCTCAGCCACGAAGCTATACAACACGTTAGTCGTTTGGAATTTGCTTTAAATTTCTCGCTAAGTTGACTTTTGAAAATGTCTGTCTAAGAGATATTAATTGCAACATGAACAGAGCCAGAGTCTTGTAATCTGATATTGCTTTCGAAACCCAGAACGTTTGCCTTTTCCAATCACAATTCGTTACAACATTGTCGATGAGCAATGACCTTGCTTGACTGTCCAAGCATCTTTCCTCGACTGGATAAGTTGTCTTGCTTATATTCCTGTTGCAGTCTGTGAAACGTGATTATTGTCAATTGAGTTTGGACTCAAATTACTCAAGACAGTTAAGACGAAGTCGGAGTCATTAACGTGCTTCATGATTTAACGAATTTCTTGATAGTACCAAACACGAGATCTTTTCAAAAAAGCTGCCTTGTTCCCTCTAAAGTCTCACTTGCCATTATTATTGTAGAAAATGTTTCAAGTGGACTCCAACTATTTGCGCCAAGATCACTTCCTACTATTTCCATGAAACAGCAGCAGACCATTTCCACAAATACCTCTACTTCAGGTTAAAAAACGGTGCGAAGTACAAGCATTATAAATTCTAATACTGCCTCTACACATCGACATCGCAAGAACTGCAAACTCTCTCTACTTGCAAAGATTTTACCTCAACCTGAAATATTTTTATACAGCATTTCTGCCCTAACACTGACATTGTGAAAATGAAAACCTAGATTTCCACAGTACTTGCAAATTTCAATAGTACTCATTGCTTGAGCAAAAGGTAAGACAAACTTAATTGAAGAGCACTGACGTAAGGCCATTTCATGACCCCCTACCAATTGTCACGTTTTTCACTAAATATACAGAGGAGCTAGAGGAGAGAGGAAAAGATGATTTAAAAACGTACGATTAACATCATCATATGTGGATACACAAAATTCCAAACTACAAGTAATGTATCTTAAATTATCCAAAGATGAAGTACCTATTCAAGCGAAGGTCGAGCAATTTTAGTGTATCATTTCTTCCGACTGAATGACCAATAGCTGCAGCTCCCTGTGATCGAATGCTGTTATTACATAACTTCAGTTCTCTCAGCCGACAGTGACCATTAAGCAATTTGCCAATGGCACGTGCACCACTGTCACCAATTTGATTGTGGGATAAATCTTCCGCAAAGCATAAAAAGAATCAATAATTTAAAAGTAGGCTATGCAAAAAATTCAGATATAAAACAAAAGAAGTATCATTTAGTTAATAAGCAAAACTTCACAATTTACCAAAAAATATCAATAATAATGCTTTGCTGTTACTATGTAATCTTTCCTTTGTGAGAGGATTCTTGTATTTTAATAATATCTTGCAGCGTTTATCGTCATACTCTGAGATGTAGATGACAGCTCTTTAGCTGACACTAATTGCTTCCACTTAGTTTTTTGAACAATCTTTTTGTAGTACAAAACTTGAAAATCGCCTTGAAAATTTACGACATCGCGCTAAAAACATACTTAAAAGCCTTTTTCTTCTGACAATCTTCACAGCATGAAACGTCAGAAAGGGAAGTATATGTATATGGCAACCTATTTATACGAGACATGTAGCAAAATTAGCCAATCTTAGACAAGAAAGGACACAAAGAGAGAGAAAATGAAGAAACGAAACATTATCGGAAGAGTCCAAGTGAAAAAACGAACTCTTTCGGCCTACAGAGTACTGCTTTTCTTGTTTTAATGTAGAGAATACTCCAATATACTAAGATGAAAGGACGATCTAGCTTTGCCAATAATACAAAAATTCTCGTCTTTATACATTTTGGCGCATTCTAAATTTTCTAGGAAATGTTGGCCTATGGGAGAATCGCATGTTTTGGCAGTCATTTTTACCTTGCAAGCGCGAGATGGCTGTTCCCTAGGAGGAATTGATGTTTGGCGTACAGTGGCTGGAACATGTCGTTCGATCCTGTCACCCAATCTTTGAGAAGTGTGATAGCAAGTTTATTTTAGCCCGGTCAACAAGGCCCTTAATTTCTTAAAACGTGCCCCGAATTGAATATAACATTCGAACATCTTGAAATTCCAGGCATAACATTCGAACTGCTTCGAAGATTTTGTTCATGTGTTCATATCATTATCAGTCAGTCCCCGAGTTACTAACTACTCTAGCATCACAAAATAGTCATCATCTGATTATGACAAGTTATCGTCAGAACAAAGCACATATTCGTCCCAGTCTTCATCAATGGGCAATAACAGACTTTGATAGCCAAGCGTCCGAAGATTACATTTTAATAACAATAATTTTTCCGCATTTTGGAGTACAATTTCCACCAATTATTTCTGATGCAACTTTAAAATCGCGCCCTCCGGCGGCTACACCAGATGCAGGGAACAATCAAAGCTGCCAAATACGGCAAATCAATTTCCGTCATTTTCCGATGGAACAATGGATTGCAGTCCGAGTTAGACCCCCCGACTGATCCCCAGCTAGCTTTATGTCGGGGTCGGGTTGGGGCCCTTCAGAACGCCTTGGTTAACTAGACAACTTATTGTAATAACAATGCTCTGTTACTAATGCCAAGGATAAACTAGTTCAGTTTTCTAGGAATATTCCAGCTGTGAAATCTAGTGATAATTTCCATTTTCAACAGATCAATGTTCACTGCAATGATTTCCCTTTTCGAGAAAGTGAAGTGACTCATTTTCTTTAAATATAAATTTGGTGAACAACTTACCAAGAACCTCTAACGAAGGGTGATCTAGCAAATGGCCTATAATAACTCGACATTTTTCGTCGTCGACTTTGCTTTGATGAAGATGAAAAACTTTCAGTGTACTGCAAGCCTTGACGGCCTTAAAAAAACAGAGACCGAGTTGAAGGCAGCCGAAGTGAATTTCCATTTGACACATTCAAAATAATAAAACAATGTAAGTATCAGTAACGATAATGTAAAGGTGTTATATAAACCTGCTCAGATGAAATGTTCATTTCGATATTATCTAAAAAGAATTAACCCAGGTAGTAATCATTTGTCATTTGTCTCTAGATAAAAGGTCCTCTGCTGGGATCACTAAAAATGTTAAATATTCTTCATGGCCTATGCACTATCTACTTTTCATTCTGTCGCATGACTCAGGCCTGTAGAACCGATCCTTAACTTTTTCAAGAGGGCGGTAAAGTTACAAATTTTTTAACTTCATTCAGTTTACCATGTCTCCATTCTTTGATTATGGAAGTTGTAGTGACGCAATCATCAAATCATGACCTCTTAAATTCACCTCTGTGAAACAACGTCTCGGTAGCTTAGATGTCAGAGCATCTGCCAGGTAAGCAGAAGTTCGCGCGTTCATACCCCGTCCTGGACGTATGGTTCGTTTCTCAGAACAACAACAATATAACTTTCATTTCAAGACAAGTCATAAGAACAAAAGTCAAAGGTCATAAAACTGTCACATTGGTGACCCCGACGTTATACTTTCAATTTCCCCTTTGAAATCTGCATCAAAACTTGACCCCAATCCAAGTCACAACAGAGGCTCACCCTAACATTAAACTTGAACTACAGTTTGCACTACGTGGACGAAGAAGCACAGTGTAAAGATACACTTACGGTTGACACTATAAAAAGACAAAGATTTCGCTAACATCATATCTGTACAGAAAATAAACGCATGCCGACAAATAACACAAGTTGATCTTATGCCAGCCTAACAGGACAAAACAAGGGACGAGGCACTCTCATAGCTTACCTTTGACAGCATTAAACAATCTCTCGACGTAAATTCAAACAAACCCCATTCGAAGTTCATTCCACAATCTCGAACACTAAAATTAGAGATAAAGGGAAGATTAGCAATTGAGATCACATAATATAAGGATTATCTCATGTTTAAATATACAATTTATCATGTATTTAGGATAATTTCTCACCATGCTTAGTTTCGTGGTAAGGTCAAAGCTGACAGCCACTATCTAATGCAAATTTTGGTATATTTAAAGATTAAAATGTAAACATAGTAACTTTGAAGCCATTTCGGTAAGCTTTTGTCACGTGCCCTCTTGGGTTAGTTTACAGTCTTATCTGAGATGAAATAATTAAAAAATGAAAAAAACATAGGGGCTTATAAATACGTTGTCCTCGACCCAGAGGCATAAGAAACCTCACTTTCGGTAAAGTGTGGTTAATGCAAAGATGGTTTTGAGAGGATTGGTTGGCTGAGGAAGGGGACAGCATAAATTGTGTTCCTTTGTGCATCAACCCGGGCTACAGAAAATGTTAATTTCCTGGCATCTTTGAGCCAGTTCACATGCCACTTCAATTATCAACCAAATTCAAATTCCTTTTCAGCAGAGAACAAAACTGGACGACCTAAGAGTCAATAGTTCATTGAGGACAAGTTGGAGAACAGAGGTCCTAAGGCATATCAATCGTTAATATCATAATGAACATAGGCTTGCTAAGACCAGCGGGCCAAACAAATAATCTTTGCGGGCTGAGTATGGTAAGCGGGTCATAAGCTGCTAAGTGTAGGAGGAGATTGACAGAAATACGCATTTACGTTGAAAACGTTAAAAGTTTGATATGAAGACATGCTTCAAACAAAGATATAATGAATCAACATTCAACTTAAAATCCAACTAGATAGGAACGAATGACTAAAAATAAGGTGAACACGAAAGGATCAAATTATATATCAGTGTGTAAATGTACCCATAAGAAACATGTAATTCCTCCAAATGAACAAGCGCTTGAGTTACAATCCCAAAATCAAGAAAATCCACATTGGTTGTATCTCCTGAGTCACTTTCACTGTTAAAACACAAAATTATGGGCCAAGACAAAATAACAAGCTAGACAGAAATTATCTCAGGCAATGCAGAGGAACAAGGATAAACATTTAACACGTAAGAATATGCAATATTAGACCATACAGCAAAAAAAAGTGTGTTATGTTTAACTGAAGAGTTATTGACACAGCAAACGGATTTACCGTATACTGATCAAGAGTTAAAACATGGTTACTTCAAAGGCCTCTCATTAGAGTCTCATGTTTACAATGTTCATAAAGGCAATTAAAGGCCTGACGACAAGGTCACAAGGGTGTGAAGTAAGTCGATTGATCTGGGACTTTATAGAGAATCGAGAAAATAATCTAGAATTCCTAGTGTGCTTATCAAAAACCCATCCATCTGCAAAGGACGGTTGACGCTAATGAGTACTTGCCAGCTTGGTTCTCAACTAGGTGACATCTGGACCGAAAAAACAACAAAGATTGCAAATAAATTGAAATCAGGTTATAGAGAGAGACTTACAGCTCATCAGTGGATGCTGTTAAGCTCCCGGTCAACAAGGAACAATTGTATACTTGGCTGCCTTATATGCCTGAAAGGGTGTAAGGTGTTTGGTGTGTATAACACTAAACTAAAGAGCCAAGCTAGACTAATGCAAGAACTGCACAGTGTGCGTATCGGAGCTGCTGATGCTTAATTGTTCGTACTACCTGTTTACCATACCCAGAGTGGCATGTAAGTTACCATAGTTATGAGCGACGGTTAAGTTAAGGTGAGAAGCCGATTTCTTAACTACGTTTGTGATGATTCACTTGCAAGACTTAAAACTTAAAACTGCAAGTTAAATCTACAAGTTGGACAGAATGGACTCTATAGTCATCAGCAGCGATGCTAAACTTGAAGAGGAATCTTCAAATGACAAGTCTATAGAAAAGTCTCGATTTATCAGTGAGTAGGATAAAAAAACATAAGAAGAAAAGCATTGATTCATAATACTAAAAAGTGATTTTTGTCTTAATCTATTTCTTCACTCATAAGCCACTCTGGTGTAATAACCAACTGCGTAATTAAACATAACAGACCACTATCAACATCCGAAGGCCCATAGAGCGCCCCACTCAGTTCCCTTTGAACAACTGCACTCTACTTCAAATTCAAATTAAAGGTGATATCAAGTGCTCGACCACATAATAGCGAAAGCGCCACAGAAGACTCCCCTTATATAAACTGACAAGACTTTTCACACTAATTGAGGTTCAATGAATAGGACTGTTTCAGTATTCGTTACAGTGACACTTGTTAAATTTAGATTATACCAAATAGTCAAATAATGTTAAATTTATTGTTCATCACACTTAACATGAAAAGTTCCTCACATGACCTTGCATGCTCCACATCTTTCTTTCCTATTGTAGTTGTCTACACTTATGCCTTATAACTCATAAGAGTATCAAAAGTAACTGATGACATCTCAAATGGAAATCTTGCGATAGTATGCAGTTACATAAACAAACGGTAATCTAAAACAATAACAGTAGCATTACATTTACGACGCATTTTAAGTTAATTATTATACCTGTCAGAAAAGTCGTCCTCATCTTTGATGCGAGGTTCCTTGACAGGGGGCAGGAGCTGTTTAATGTTCAAGCTTCTTACGAATTCTGCTGAAAGTCGAAGTGCTTCAGTAAGCTAAAAATTGATATGAAAAGTGTACCTGAGTTGCGTAGTATCTCAGGCATATAATTTTCGAAATAATATCCATGTACATTCAATGTTCACATATTTCCAATTACATTTATAAAACTTTAAAAACGGTAAATATTTTTAAAATAAACTTTAAAATTTTAACAATTTTACAATACATGCTCAGATATCCTAACTGATATGCCACGTTGCTCAGCTAAGTATTTTTTTTAAAAAACTAGCTAACCGTCGTTGACATTTGCTCCTCCTTGATCAAAACGCAATTCTGTTGACTTAGTTATAAAATAAAATCTGAATTTCTTTTCACTCGAATGTAAGCAGCTCTCGAGCAAAATTTTAAATTCTTCTAATTAAAGATTAGAGCTTCCACAACTGTTTATGATGCGCATAGTTTATTTTGTGCGCCAGTAGAAAAATCTAAAATTTCTTAACACAGCTATTTAAATAATTGGGTAACCTTGTGGATACTAGGTATAAAACAAAACACAAAATGTATCAAATTGAGCTAATAAAAAGTTTTCATTTTACGTGTTCTAGATTCTCTCACTGTAACCATATCCTTGACATATGTCAGCATTCGCTAATTTAGTGCCATGAGAACTTTGAAGCTTATGTTTGATTTAATTTTAAATTCTACTAGTAAGCAATGAAGCTTTCATAATTTCTTAAACAACCTTTGCAGCCATATTTAAAATTATTGCAAGTTTGGCAAGCCAACATTTAAAATGACTGCATAAAACGCTAGAGTGCAACTGTAGATGTAATGAACTGCATTTCTTATCTATATCCTATGTTCGGTGACAGCTTTTGCCTTCACCTGAAGCAGAGATCATGCTAGTAATCAGGTATATCCATAGAGAAATTTAAAAATGGAAACAAATGATTAAATTCATATCAGTTTTTCTTTTGTGCTTTTAGTCTGGACCATCTTTGCAAAGGAAAACAATAAGTTTAAAGACAAAAAAACATGTAGGGCTGGTGAAATACTATGCTCAAAGTGAATGACTTTGTAACGGAAAAGCACCATGTTTTTTAACAAATCACCTGCAAATAGAACAATTGTGAAACCAAGAACAACCAAACTTTACAGCTCCTCCTAAAGATATATATATATATATATATGTTATAGCTGCACTAAGTGGGAGCCGACCGGGCTCGAACTGGTAACCCTCAGACTCAAAATCCAACACTCAAACCTCCATGCCATCATGGCACAAAGGTTTGGTGAAGGACATTTATAGTCCTTAGTATCACGAGACGAAACCCAGCAGTGGGTAAGAGGAAATTCATTAATATTTTCTGTGTTTCAGCTTAAGCCTGCATATGTGTCAGATATATGTAGTATCTCAACATATAAAACTATACATACATATATATGTGATAGCACACTCTTCAGGGGATTTTTTTAAAAATCTATATATATTTGTACTTACTAAAGAAATATCTGTTGTTCCTGGAACAAACTTTTCAATAATTTCTGTTGGGAGTGAAGGGCAATGTAGTAGTAAGAGGGATTTATTTATAGGAGCGAACTAAAGTTACAAAGGATGGGAGAAAGAAAAACAACACAGAACATCCACATCAACATATAAAGGTGAGGCAAAATAGTTTCAACAGCAAAACACTTTGATGCAAAATAGATCATAATAAAAATAGAAATAAAAACATCATACATGTGAATTAGGCGGGCAGTCATTTATAGTTCTGAGTACAGGGCTGGGCTAGAATTTCTAAATTAGATAAAAGTTTTCATACCCCCACCAATTCTAGCCCACCCCAGTACTCAGAGTAATGAATGATTGAGCCATAAGAAATAAAAAAAACATACAAGTACCAAATGTAAACAGATTATTATCAAGAAAATGACCAAAAAGAGAAACAAGGAAGAGAAATACGATATAATGGACAAAATTGAATACTGATAAAATGTAAATAAAACAATCTGAGAATAAGTCAAAGAGACAACGACAAGAATAAGAATTACATTGTCAACTGTCTATGCTCTTTAAAAAACAGATGCTCTAAAATGATTGCAAATTTAAAATGTATTTTTCTGGACTAACAGCTTAGGAATATCAGGGACAGCTCCAGTTCAAATTAAAGTCTTTGTTAATTTTAATACATTCCTCAGTCAGGTTTCTGAAGACGTCATTTAGGCATACCATTGAAATACACGCTTAAACAGTAAAGGTTAAACACGAGTTTGGCTTTAGTTACCAGCTATTTGAATTTTTTGTCCAAAACTAAAGCCACTTTATAAACTTTGATGTTAGTGTATGGATGACATTTGTCAATCTTCTTGATTGTTGTTGTGAATTGTGCTATTTTCAGCACCCACAAATGGAAAGAAGCAGATCGGCATTCTATTCAATAGGGTGATCACTTTTGGTGGTAGCACCCCCTATTGTCAACAAAATTAAAAATATGGAAATGGCCAATATAAAGCCTTTTAATATGTCCTTAGTTACCGATGAAGAAAATTCAAATTACATGGTAACTAAGCCTGGACTCACAATTGACCAGCTCCCACCTGTATCTAAATTTATATGCTTTACCAATTAAATCATCTAGACCTGCAGCAGTACTGTTCAGAGAATATAGAAAGCACTTTTTGTTTCAATTAAAGGTAGTCAGATGAGTGTCTTGTACCAAGCTAAAAATTGGTATTTTTTATACAAAAATCCAAACTAATAAAAACATAAAAAATTATCAGTTTTAATGACATGTTAATAGCTAGTATCAGAAGTTTCCTAACAGCATCCATCTGTGGGTGAAGCCAATACTTAAAGTGGAAAAACAAAGAGATGGCAAGGTCAAATTATGATAAAATTCTATATATAATTTAGGACTAACCTTCAAGGTGTCTTTCCAAGTACATCCGTTTCCAAGTGTGTCCATACTTGGAGACATCACAAACTTTCCAACGATTTTTGCAGCATTTTTCCCAGTAAAGGTCATCATCAATAAGTGCTGAAGTGATACTAAATATTTGCAATAATGAAAGAGCAAATGATTAAAAACTAGAAGTACTGGTGAAAAAATAATGTTGTTCATTGTTGGAGCCATGGCCAATACAAAAGTATGTGGTAAGCAAAATGACAGATAATTAACGAATACACAATGAAATAACTTAAGTGATCTAATTATAGAAAAATATAGCTATCACCATAGCTCAGAGTGGATTATCTTTCATTACCAGCTCATAACACACCATCATGAAATACAAGCCAGAGATCATTAATTATAATTATGTCAAAAGAGCCATCAATTAAGAAAAGAAAACTTTGGTGCATCTCAGTGACAAATTACAAGAGTTAATGGAAATGATAAGTGCAAGTTGCAGCATGACTATGCTATATAAACAAACCTAAAATCTTGAACTTTATCAATGGGGAAGAAGTAAAGATATTGATTAAGATTTTGTAACCAGAAAAGTGCAATACACAGTGTCAAAGAAACAAAACAAGACTTTTCAACAATTCTAGACTTGATTAAGACACCAAGGAGACAAGTAGTGAATTGCCTGTAGTTCCAGTTAGATTACATTTTTCCATTAAAGCTCTGAGCAATAGCAGGCATGGACAATAGTCCTCTTGATGAAGAAATACAAGAAGGGAAATCATGGTGACTTTGGTGAGTATAATGGTCCAAGCTAATATTAAGATAAACAATGTGTTGTAGGTATACAACTGATTTCTGACAAATCCAATATGAAGCATAAAGCTCAGAAATATATCCAAACTCTAAGATACTGTGTATATTTGTGAGTATGGACATTTCTATATGTCCTAAATTAATGTGATCAAAGCCAGAGAAGCATAAGTTCTTCCTTGGGTAAATCAGATGTATGATTCCCATACATTTTTCTATTTTGCCATAAAGTATATAAAAATAAAACCATATTGGAGGTCCAGAACCTGTCATAGCTATCTGTTTACCCTCTCTTCTCGATGCTGCTGTCCAAATCCAACTATTTCCTATCACAACTCAAAGGCAGAAAAACAGCTACGTGTACCAATTATAATTGTGTTGATGGCCTGCTGAAACATGAACTTGGCTACTCACGTTAATGGAACATCAACAGGCAGAGCCTCTAATACCTTCCCTTGGTGCTTTGGTAAAAGATCTTTAAGAACTGGATTAACTACAATGAAAGAAACGGAAGCAAAAGGAATTCAAACTCTGATCTATGAAAAATGAGAAGAACTCTACCAATAGTGATGGTTTTATTACAACATTCAACACTTAATTCATAAATTGAATGGCATACAAACACTGCAAGTATTACAATAATGTTCAAGTAATTTTTTAATCTCCAAGTGTAGGATCTATGCCCGATTGCAACCCTCAAAACACAGGTGAGAGAAGGAAGAAACAACTAATTGAAGAATCATTTATAATTCTGTGATTCAAGAATTTTTCAACTATAAAAATGGTGAGGTTGATCTCTATACGCAGCTTAATAATATACAGCTGTGTTTTGCTTTTTGTTAAACTATGGTGTCAAATTGATTATCTTAGCTAAAGACACAGAAATACAGAAAGTGCATAATCTAAGAAGTTTATAGACATTCAGGGACAAACATATCACGTTATGTAAAAATTACTTACAAGAGAAATTGCCAACAATGTGGTTTAAGCATAGCTCTGTTAAAAGAGGCACAGTTGCCAGGTTCCTGTAAAAACAATATGATAGTATTTTCAATTTTAATTGGATCAATAACATGAGAATGAAAAGGTGATCTGTGTAGTATCTAAAACTACATGCAACCACAATATTACAAAGTTGTTCATAAATTACAACAGTGCAAACATGATCTGGCTCATATAGATGACGATAATAAATGAGATAAGGCTATTTCGGAGGGCCAGCTATAGATGGTTGAAAGTTTATATTATGTTAACGTTCAACTTCATCGGTCAAGCAGGCTGTAACTTAAATATAATACATATTGGCAAGTAATAAAATTATTTGCTTTATGAACTTACAGAAATGAAAGAGATATAAGACAAATGATTAAATAAAATAGACAAAATACACATAAATTGCAATAATACGAGGCTCTTATGCCCAAATTGCATAAAATCTACCATTTAACCCATTTTAAAAAAAACACACAACAATATACCATTCTGGATCTTCTGCTATAATTCTCCGTACTTGATGCCCATCGATTGCTGGATTCATGACTTTCTTACTACATCTAAATAGCCAAACACTGTTTTCACTCTACATTTAAAAGATGTTGACATTCAAGCGGTGTAGATCTCCATGGTAACACCTCTCTTTCGTGATATCGTAACAGAGGCTATTAAATGCCACGCAAATGAAACTGATGATGTGAGTTGATGGCGTCCAACATCCAGTTTGCTAATCTTATTGAGATTTCTTTATAACTTCAAGACTGAAAGATGCAAGGATTATGGAACCTTATAGGGAAAGTTGGACAAGGGGCTGGAAAAGATTTTCCTTTCGAGATTGGTGAACCAATTCATGGCCTGGAGGGAAATTCTGTGTGGACATTGCACAAGGGCAAAAAGAAAAGCACAGGCGAACTTGTTACCGTATTTGTTTGTGATGGTAAAACATCACCTCCAGACGAACTTCATGTTGCAAAGGCAGGATATAAGCGACTACGGACGTTGCGACATCCAAACATTTTAAAGTTCATTGATGGCTACGAAACGGAGGCCCTAGTGTATATGGTAACGGAACCTGTTCAGCCACTGGCATTAGTTGTGAATACGGAGGAATGCAAGAACCCGCATTTAATCTCGTGGGGTATACACCAAGTAACATCAACAATAAGTTTTCTTGTGAATGATAGCAATTTAATTCATGGAAATGTTAACATGTTCTCCATTTTCGTTGATTTGGCGGGAGAGTGGAAAGTTGGGGGTGTGGAATACGTTCACTCTGAAACAGCAGATCCCATTGCAAGGTTGCCTTCATTGACAAGGTATGACCCCCCAGAGGGATTCATCAATAAAAGCAAACAACAACAAAAGTGGTCTAGTGATGCGTGGGGCCTTGGATGTTTGATCTGGGAGGTTTTTAATGGCCCTTTACAAAAATCAGCAGATCTTAAGCTACTGAGTAAGATCCCTAAGACACTCGTTCCTTACTACTGTGAACTTGTGACCGCAAATCCGAAATCGCGTATCAATCCGAAACAATTTTTAGAAAACTGTATGAAACTGAGACAATATTTAGATGATGATTTTGTTCATGCATGCTTGTTTTTACAAGAAATACAAATTAAGGACACCAAGGAACAGAAAGAATTTTTTCAGAAAATTAATAACAGCCTGGACAGTTTCCCACAGCATTTTTGTATTCATAAGATATTGCCTCAGCTTTTGAATGCGTTTGAATTTGGGGCAGCAGGCTCAACAGTTTTAAGTCCACTGTTTAAAGTTGGAAAATTGCTTGAAGCAGAAGAGTATCAGAAAAAAATTGTGCCATGTGTTATTAAGCTTTTCTCATCCAATGATCGTGCAACAAGGATTCAACTGTTACAACAAATGGACAACTTTATCCATCATCTACAGGAAGGTGTTGTGAATGATCAGATATTTCCTAATATTGCAACTGGTTTTGGAGATACTTTACCAGCCATGAGGGAACAGACTGTTAAATCCACAGTTTTCTTAGCACCAAAATTGACTGAGAAAACAATCAATAATCACCTGTTGAAATATTTTGCAAAGTTACAAATGGATGAACAACCAGGAATAAGAACTAACACTACAATATGCCTTGGTAAAATTGCATCATATATTCCAAAAAACACACGCTCCAAAGTGTTGGTTCCAGCATTTATTCGAGCATCCCGTGACCCATTTCCTCCTGCTCGTTCAGCAGCAGTTTTGGCAATGGCAGCTACTCAAGAATATTATGAACCTTCAGATTTTGCTACTAGGCTGCTTCCATCTTTATCATCATTACTCATAGATCCAGAAAAATCAGTTCGCACTAATGCATTTAAAGTCACAAAGAGTTTTGTTGCCAAATTAGAAGGAATGTCAAACGATCCAGAAAGTTGTCTGAATAAAAAGAGTACAGATCAGTCTAATTCAGAACAAAGTGGTGCTTCATGGACTGGATGGGCGGTGTCCTCTTTAACATCAAGATTGTATGGCCAAGGGGGGCAAACTGAAGTCAAAAACAATGGAAGTCTATCACAGAGCAAGTCCCCAACAAATGGTCAAGTTGCTCAAATAAAAGAGACAGCCAAAGAAACAACAAATGTAGACCATGAATCTGATAAAGAAAAATCTGGTTCAGATTATCAAAGTGATGGTGGTTGGAGTGATGAGAATTGGGAAGACGTAAGGGAAGATAATGTTCTTGAGGGCATGCGAAAGGATCTCCTTTCTGTCCAGCAAGAGCTACGTGCAAGCTCAACAGATGTAGGTAAGCGAAAGCAAACAGATAAAGGAAATGAAGATGACAGTGATCACAGTGATTATGGAGACTGGGGTAATGAGGATTGGGGCTTTGGTTCAAATAGTACTAGTGATTTTACAGTGAAGCAATCTGGTCCTGCTTCTGCCAAAAAGGTTTTAAGTAGTTATGCTAGTGATCAGAATAAAGATGCTTCTGGTAATGATATATTTGGGAACTTTGATTGGACAGATTCTTCAAGGACTATTGTAGAAGATTCTGTCATCAGTTCTAATGATGGGTGGGATCAACCCTCAGATGGTTGGGAGGTAGACTGGCAGGGTACTGAGGACAATGATGATCAAAGTAAATCTGAGTCAGTTGAAGTAACAAAGACTGCATTGGTTAGTAATGAAAAGAAAGCTACTGACAAAGAAGCAAGGAAAGCACAATTATTGAAAGCACGTGAAGAACGAAGGCTAGCTAAACAGGAAGGAAGTACAAGAGCAAAAAAGCCAAGCAAAGGAGGGGCAATGAAGCTTGGTGCAGTGAAACAAATAAAAGAAAACACTGATTAGTATGCAATAGAATTACAATGTTTGTTTTTTACGTAAACCTTAATATATGATAGCAATAGTTTGGTAAGGTTTGGTTAACAAATATAGTTTACAATAGAATAGGTTGTAGATTAATTTTGACACGTATGGAAAATATCAGTTTTTGTG
The DNA here is from genome assembly GCA_024741275.1 of Chironex yamaguchii. NCBI lineage: Eukaryota > Metazoa > Cnidaria > Cubozoa > Chirodropida > Chirodropidae > Chironex > Chironex yamaguchii. Next base: position 9,226 of record JANTCA010013101.1, on the reverse strand, counting down.
ATGAAAGGGTTTTGAAGAATATCAGCATTGTTCAATTTATTGATATAATTTGAAAGATGTTGTTTACAATTGCTCTCAAAATTTAGTGTAGATATAATCAAGAAAGCAACCCCTTTCTCATCAAATATGTTACTGTGGCAGGAACTTTCTCTGTCTTCTGACTGTGTTCTTGAGAACATGTCAGTCATTGATATGAAATGAAACGGTGTACTTCTGCTTTGTGTTCCAGGATAGAAATTTTTGTTAGATTTTTGTTCTAGTTATCCCTCCTCTCTGCCCTTGCACTGCATTTATCTTGGATGTCTGCTTTTAATAGTTCCCATGCCCCTTGCCTGCACTATCAGTGTTACAATCTTTCACTGTAGAATAGATTGAAAATTGTTTATCCAGCTTCTTTCAAATGTGATGAAATTGGCAAAGGCAAATCTTTATTGTTGTTTTCATGATCAGCTGCTGATTGAGACACTGCCTTTTATTTTAACTTTAGATTACAGTGCATAACTCTTACCATCCCACAGAGAATTTGTTATTTTTGATATCCATGTTTTGATGGTAGAGTAACCTGTTTGGAATTTAAAACTATACTCACTTTTTAATTTATCTTGTTAGTTAATAAGCCAGTTGTATTGGCTAATAAGGCAAGTACCCATCTTATTGACTTGAATTAATAGTCATCTGTGCTAAAAAAGTTTAAAAAAGTGAGCATTGAATGAACAAAGTGGTGCTGTTATAATAAAGGAATTCTTGAAATAGAAGAATCCTGTTTTTTACTGTATTGATAATATGTAGATTAGTAAATTGTATGTATGTATTGCAGGTTCAATATGGTAACCTGCCCTAGGCGTTTGAGGGTGCAATGTTACCATTAATACATTATTTGCTCCACAGAATTATAATATACTAAAAGAGCCACACCAGCCCCCATAGGGAGCATGAAAGTGGAGTTTCACGTGTTCATTTATTTCCAGGTGCAGTACATTTGTTGTTAGTTTTAAGAAAAATGTCCCTTACATTTGTTTGTTTGCAAAAATGTCACAGAAGAGGTAAAACAATCAGGATGTACAATTTATTTTTCTACTGTCAACAGTAGCAAGAAGAAAGAGCCAAATCCTAATATGAACTCTTGCTGTTTTCCATTGGAAGTGTCCTTAAAAGTTTAGGGGACGTAACCACTGTATCTATATTTGACATACATTTCTAAAAATTCAAAGTTACAATTTACATGTTCTGCAGATATGCTGAACAGGTTAATCAAGTTGGTGAATATTTTTCCAATTATTTTTGGAGTTGAAGATTGATGACAAGTAACAAGGGATAACAATGGTTTGTTGAACTTGTGAAGAAGAGATGCTGTTTTGTACTTGTTTTTAGCTAGGTGCAAATTTGATAGTATAGGAAAATAAAATGCTTTCGAGTGTTGTAGGGTGGAAACCAATGCATAAACGCTATTGCCTTTAAGAAGGACACAGTTTTCCTTGAGACAAAATTTCTCACGTCCATATAAAGACAATGTTCTGATGACCAACATAAAAATAATTTGTTCTATTGTTTATTTTCTGCCCAAGGAAATTTCAATGCATGCTGGTGTTGGTGGCACTTACATTGTTATTACTTTTCTGTGGTTTGCTCAATGTGTGAGGAGATTAATGGGTAGATGAATGAGATGTTCATTGAAGTAGTATCAACTCTGTAATTTAATAAGATATATTATTTCAGATTTATGGCAAAATAAGGAATGAACATTATTGTGGGAAAGTTTGTTTACTTCATATTCTGTAATAAATGACGTCAAGGTGTCATTGGAGAATTTATGAGGGAGGGAACAACTTCAATTTTAGTATAGGAATGTGTCAGTCCCATCCAAGCATAAATGTTAAAGGTGTGAAGAATGTGGATTTGCATTGAAGGACCGACTGCCATTGTTTCATTGATTTTATATTTTAAATTTTATTTTTAGTGATGAATTTGTATCCTATTCAATGTATTATTGTAGCAACCTGGTATACATTGTAGAATGGGGGAGGGGGTTCTGTCAATTAGACACCCCTGGATGGTTAGCATAAATTGATTAATAATTGCCAATAATGACACACTGCCTTCTCATATGCATAGACATGTTTTGTAGGACTTCCCATATTTTTTCCAATCAACTTGTCAAATTGGTACCCAGGTTTGGAGCTAATGTGGTTACAATCGACCTTAACTTTTCAGTACACAAGACCATAATGCCATGTCAAAGCTCAATCAGGATAATCCCTGTGTAGAAACTCCTTCCTTACTTACTGTGATCAACAGTCTGAGAGAAGAACAAAAAGAACGAGCAAACAAAGCAAGGCAGTTCAGTTCTATTCCATCAGATTGATCTGAATTCTCTGAATCAATGGGCCCTATAACTTTCTCAACACATATCTTATTTGGCCAGTTGGTTGCTTTATGATCCAGGTTTCATTTTCTCCTTTTGGAGAAATACATTTTTGTCACTTGTTTCAATGTTTCATCTATTTATGTATCGTCCAACTGCAGTGGCTCACCAAAGTTTGCAAACACGGCTCCATGAAGGTCTTTGACGAATTTAATCTTCTGTTGGGCAAAAATAACATGTACTGGGAAAATTTTAGAGCTTTTGGATGCACATATATCACCAGGCCTGAATCTGTTTGATATATTAAGTTAATATATTAAGTTTAAGATGCTTAAAGTCACATTAAGCTCTTTGGTGAGGCTACTGCAAAGGAAGTTGTGGCTCTACTGTAAAAAGAAGCACAGAATTAAATACTGAATTAAAACAAGGGCCGACAAAAATATTTGTGGAATTGATTTCTCACTTCACAGGGAAATTAAGCTAAGATGACAGCTACCTTAAACTAGCAATTGGAAACGAGGCCCACCAAATGCTTGCTTTCCACTTTCACTATCTTTGAATAAAGCTTCAGTTAAAACAAGACAGTTAAAGCACCATCTGTTGCACAATATTCTCCAGATTTAGTTTATTTGGAGACACTGTTCTCTGTGATGGGTAAACAGAACACATAACTTCCTGGTATTGTGGTTTGATTTGCATCTGTATCAAAGCTTCTTTCGTTGCCCCGATAAACTTTGGTTTGATAGCGAGATATAGTTGTGGTTTGTAAAGGGTGCTTTATGCTCCACAGAAGAAAAAGCAAGGCATTGCAGGCCATTTTCACCCAGAAAATGACAGAGAACGTTTAAGGAAAAGAGTAATGCTTTTTCAGCAAGGATGTGTATAATGAACCTTCGTATATGGTACAGAGACTATGTGACTACTGTATATTAAGTATTATGATTGTCATGACAATTGCTTTTGGGGAAAACGGTTGTCGAATGCAGGCTATATTTACTATTTTTGGGGAATGTTAGTCAGAAAGATGATGCCGGTAATAAAATGGTAAAGCACACTTGCTGTCAAATCTGTCCAGTTTTACGAGAGAATTTTCGTTGGAGGAACATTTTTATATTTGGGTGTGACCCAATTTAGTTACAGGGGTTATGCCCTATTTTGTATTAGAGATGTTACGTGAAAAAAAAAATCTCTAGGTCTGTGTTGCCCAGAATCCTAGCCTACGATTTATGGCATCTCCCTTAATGTTTGTACCTCTGATATTCGAATTGAAAATTTACGACATTGCGCTAAAAAAATACTTAAAATCTGACACCCTTAGAATTTCCACGAAAGACTTGGGGAAAAATGTAGCTTGGTGGGCAATTGCCTAAGATGATGCCGGAGATAAAATGATGAAGGACACTTGCTGTCAAATCTGTCCAGTTTTATGAGAGAACTTATGAACTCAATGAATAAAGTACGACAGAAAAGGCAAAAACTAAACCGTCACAACTGAGACTATCCTGGAGTTCCGCTTCCTTTGTTGATACTCCACCGAGTGACCACTCCTGGTGCAGTGAGAAACGCAGTCATATCGGTGTTTTCTTGCACCATCATCATTGATAAAGTTGTCCAAATCTCCGTGTCGTAAATACAGGTCTCCAGTTGAATGACTAGGTGAACGTTGGTCAGATAACTTCATAAATCAACTTGAAACAAGGCAGTGTTTGTCTTTAATTGAAGTTTCATCGCCAATTATTTTGTTGCGATTAGCATTACTGTTTTTGAAATTTTTTACTATTTATACAAAGTCTTCTGGCCACTACAACTGCCTTTGTTTTCAAAAGCATTTATGATATCAGAGGTACCTGAACATTCATTTTGTGATATAAAACTTGAAATTCGCCTTAAATATTTGCGACATTGCGCTAAAAACATACTTAAAAGCAGGGCCTAATTTAAGGCCGTTTTTCTCACAGAGTGTGGTGTTGGAAATCAAAAGTGTGGTATTGGAAATATAATACTGTAGTGTTGAAAAAATATATGCTTCATTTTCATATCGTACAGCCAGTGTCCAGCCATACTATCAAAATTGCTCTTTCTCGTTTAAAGGCTGCAAAGCCTCATTCGGCCGATGTAGAGAGGCTCTTTAGTACTTATAACAAGTTAATAACTATTGACAGATCCTCATTTTCGGCAACCACTTTGAAAGACTACCTCTATATTGCTCAAAACATGGGTGATACTGCCGTCTTTGTCCCTCGCGGGACTGCTTATAAATGGCTAACTGACAAAAACAGACGTGTTCGCCAACCTGTGAAATATAAATAGCAAGAATGGTTTCGAGGGGTCTTCAAAGATGCAAAGGATATCAAACAAACAGAAAAGGGTATTATAAACAGAAAAAGTAGATTTTCTTTTTAGTGACTTAAGACAAAGAAAGTCAGTTAAATTTTCTTTTAAAGTTTTGTTTAAATGTTGTTTAATAAATATACCTTAAGGCGTTTTTATTGATGAAATAGAGTGGTGTTGGAAATTTTCCTTAAATTAGGCCCTGCTTAAAAGCCTTTTTGGCCTGACACTCTTCAGAGTATGAATATTCAGAAAGGAAAGTGTATGTATATGGCAACCCATTTATATGAAACATGTATCAAAACTAGCCAATCATAAACAAGAAAGGAAACAAAGAAAGAGAAAATGAAGAAACAACACATTATTGGAGTCTGCCTACAGAATACTGGTTTTCTTGCGTTAATGTAGAGAGACTCCAATACACTTAAATGAAAGAACGATCTGTGTCAATTATCTGAAAATTCTCGTACTTATACATTTTGGAGCATTCTGAATTTTCTAGTAAATGTTGGTCTATGGCAGAGTCGCATGTTTTGGCAGTCATTTTCGCTTTGCAAGCGCGAGAGGGCTGTTTTCTGTTTTCTAACCATTAGCTTCAGAATCCTGAAGCCTTTGTGTTCATATAAGTACGCATTGTAGTCATTCATTTTGTGAAAGCAAAACAGGAAAAGACATTGAACGTAGTGAAATGCAAATGACGAAATTGGTAAAATACGTTTCTCTGAAATATTTCCTCAAACTTGACTGCAGATTCATAATTTAATGTTATCTTAAAAATACGAAATCAACATGATATATCAATAGTCAATTTCGATTCGAAAAAGAGAATAGGAGTAGCTAAATGAGTGAATGTTTTGGATACATATCAATGGCCACCGTTCGTCAACTAGACGATGGTTCTACAACTTAGTAGATAAAAAGTCCTCCCCACGATCTACAGGTCCGACCGTAAATCCCGCATGGACTGATGGAGAGAACAGCCATCTCGCGCTTGCAAAGCGAAAATGACTGCCAAATGCGACTCTGCTATAGGCCAACATTTACTAGAAAATTCAGAATGCGCCAAAATGTATCAAAGTCAAAGTTCCTTCCCACACCAATTTGATGTATTAGAGGGAAGCCCATCTCCGTTTCTTTAGCTTTTGGGCCACACAGCTGTGCAAGTAAAGTGAATGCTACAATAGTGGGCTGGTCCAATGGTAGCACTGTGTATTTAACTTACATAACCTCTCCCGTAAATGCTGAGTGCTAAGCAGGGATGCATTATGTACCAGTTTATTATCAGTGAACGCAGACTCAGATGGTTAGGTCATGTGAGACGAAGGGAAGAGGGGAGAATCCAAAGACTTGTGATAAGGTCATATAGAGAAAAGCACACGTCCCCAGAGCAAACCTCACCTACGATATTGTGATGTGTGCAAGACAGACCTGAAGGCAGTCAGCATGGCGTTGCACAGCTGGGAAACACTGCTATTGGACAAGGTTTCATGTAGTACCCAGGATAAACAAGGCGTAAAAAGGCGGAAATTAGTCGCCGGAAGCAAGGTCAAGCAAAACGACAAGAACGAAAGAGCGGGCTGCAGACGTCGGAAGACCAACCCCCGAGGCCGGACAATCCCTCCGTGCGGGAACTGCGGTCGAACTTGTAGATCGCGCGGAGGACTTTTTATCCACGGAATAATTTGTAGAACCATCGTTTTGTAGACGAAAGGTGGTCATTTATATGTGTTCAAAACATTCACTCATTTAGCTACTCCATCACTCTTTATCGGATCGAAATTCACTATTGATATATCATGTTGATTTGGTATTGTTAAGATAACATCAAATTATGAATTTGCCGTCAATTTTGAGGAAATACATCAGAGAAACTTATTTTACCAATCTCGTCATTTGTATTTCACTACATTCAATGTCTTTTCCTGTTTTGCTTTCACAAAATGAATGACTACAATGCGTACTTATATAAACACAAAGGCTTCAGGATTCTGAAGCTAATGGTTAGAAAAGGAGGTCAGCGGCTGCTTTAATGGTCAGGTCCTTTCACATCACATCAGGAAGCCACAAACAATTCCACCTTTCTATTACATAAAGAATGCAATCAGATGATTTTTACTCAGGATAGTTGCTCAACTCTTGCATAAACAAAGAGCAGATAAGATTATTAATGAACACAATAAATACGGACAATATAATGCTCCCCTAGTTTCACATCCATTGTAAGCGCTCTGATTTTATTCATTAGAAAAAAGACGAACTATCTACTTATTACGAGTGAGTAAGTGCTAAATGTTCAGATAGCAATACATATGTTGTAATGAATTGATGCTCTTTCGACACACTGCTTCCAATACGGATTGTATTAGTATGGAACTTAACTTTATATTGACCAAACGCACTTTTTAATATTTACACAACAAGACCATGGTAAAGTTAACTTTGATCTTTTGGTACTCTCTGTCGAATTTAGTTCCTGCTATAGCAATTCCTGGCAATATACTGCTTTTGTGGTACTCACTGCGACGAGGGAAAGGTATGAACAGCAGTGATTTAATTATTACTGTTATGGCATCTTTTGATATTGTCAAAGCTGTTCTTTATGCCATCATTGCCCATGCTGCGTATCTCTATGGCGAATGGATCTACGGAGAATTTCCATGTCGATTTGTTATGAAATCTCAAGCTGTCTGTTACTTCATGACAGAATTTTGTATCATCTTACTCACTTACTTACGGTATCGTGCACTCAAAGATGACAATATCAAGCCAAAGATTAGAAAACGTGTGATAGCTGGTCTTTTGGCCGGATTCTTTTGCCTTCTTACAATACCAGCTTCTGTTCCTAAATTTTACGAATGGCATGTACACACATACGATGGAATTAAAGTATGCGAAATTAACAGGTCACCATGGATCGTTGGAGGGGCTCCTGTTGTTGTTCTTCCAGTTTTATTCTTCGCTTTCGTGTGGTATAAAGTCAGAGAAAAGTTATCACTTACAAATAAGAAACTTATAAGTATTAGTCAAGGCATATCTCTCCAACAAAGGATTAAAACAAATCGAAGAGCTGTCTTGTTGTTGGGAGTTATTGCACTTGGCTTTAGCATCACATGGACTCCTGTAAGCATTGTACATATGATTGAAGCTCTCAGCAAACGAAGAGAAGTTGACCGCGTAAATCAGCTCTTGTCTTGGCATATGTGGTTTTTGTTCTGGTTAGCAGCTGCAGATAGTTTTGTCACCTTTGTAGCTTTTGCAACTTTAAACACATCGTTCCAAGATTTCGTCAAAAATATTGGAAGCATCCCAAAGTTCATGAGTAGTGCTACTAAAAGTGTACCAAAACGATATGGGACTGAGATGAGTGTAGCAGAGTCAAGTGCTTAACTTGCTGATGTGCTAGTATGAGATTGCTTGTCCGCTACAACAATGGGAGAAATTGTGAAGGGTGACCCAAAGCTACACATCAATTCAGACGGAGTAACTTACTCGCCTATTTCCAAGAAATTACTCAAAGTATTTTTTAACAAGTTGACGTTCTAAAGTAGGGGCTAGAGAGTGAAAAAATATTTTCTATATCCCAAGAATTAAACTCATGCTTGCTTCTGTAAAGCGGTTGTCATTAATACATGTCTGAATAGGCCAGACACAGTCCTCCTCATTGCACGTGTAAGGCAAATGACGAAGAAGTAATGTAAACTATAAGAAACTCGTAATTAATTTTTAGAGAAAACTACTTCTTTAAAGGTTTGCATCTTTTAGTTACGCGGTGGAGTTATTAGTTGTAAATATTTCTCTGATTTTTACTTGAGTAAATTGTAATTATTTAACTGATATCGAAGACACCAACTACCGCGTACCTAGAAAAACAGTGTTCCTTGTAAAAATGTCCCTTCAACATATAGTAAATACTTGATTGAGCTTGATCAGTCAGTATTCAAAAAACTGCATTCCAAGTAGTCATTATATGTGTAAGTACTTGTGAAAGGAATAAAAACCACAACGTGAATAACACCTGTTACTCTCTGAATGCAATTTCAAACGAGAAGCAGGGGACAGAAAATTGGATGGTCGAGTAGTTGAAGTGCACAATCTTGCTTTCAAATACCTTACTCCTACTGACTGAGTGAATGCCACACTGAGTATAGGGATAATCACTAACGTACCTATATTTTAGTTGTAAGGGAGGTCCGCAGTCACAGTGCTTATATTAGACACAAGCCATTTATTGGTCTCTTTTATCAAATTATTTCTTGAAAGTAGGATAACTTGGTATTAACAATGATATAAAGAGAGAGACACGACTTGAACTCATAAACTATTATTCTATTCTTCCCTCAAAAACAATTGACATCCTCAGAGAAATTATTAGATAAGACATCATTACAGAAGTATATGTGTTGCTACTGTAATAAAGGAGAACTGACTTTTATTATTTTTAAGGATTAATTTGAACTGTCGCGCTACTTGGCGTATTAGGTTGCAATCAAGTCAATAGACAGTAAAGAAAACTGTAAGTCATATCTATTACTT